>JBBPOD010000612.1:0-16023 GCA_038091255.1 Tylopilus intermedius | reverse complement strand
GAAGAATCCTGTTGAGGTCCCAAATGGTGATTCTACCTGACTCGTAGGATCCGGTTACGAGACGATCACCGCCGCGCGACAACGCAAGGGACCATATCTTCCTCGTGTCCTCGACAATGCCTAGTTGCTCGTGGGTCGACGTGTCCCAAAATGAGACGAAACGGCCGGAGGAGGAGGCAATGAAGGTGTTGTTCGCAGCAAGTACGATAGACGAGGAATCGGAGGCGTTGGTTTCGTGGATTTGCCATTCCGCTATTTGGGATCCGGTCGACGGATCCAAGGAGTTGATTTTGCTGTCTTCCGATATGGCAAAAAGTCGCTGACTGTCCATCGACCAGGCAATGACAGTCAATGGTATCACACCGGGGAGTGAGATCCTGATAGTAATGAGCCAGTCACCACTGTTGCCATCGAAAAGTCGGATGGCTTTGTCAAGGTAGCAGGCGGTGGCGATGCGACCGCCATCCGGAGACAACTTGACTCCCTTGACACGACCGCGATGTTTGAGCGGACCGACGAGCCTCTCTCCGGTCGTGATGTTCCACACGCCCGCTATCCCCTTGCGAGTCCCGGTGGCAAATCTAGTGCAGTCGAGCCCAACGTCGACGGCACTCACGCCCTTTCCGCCCTCCACCTCGACGACCTTTTCACGGATCTCCGCGTCCCATACGCTCGCTCCTCCCCCATCAGTCCCACACACAACCCACTCGCCGTCGCAGGACACAGAAATCGCCACTACGTCCATTCCCGCTTGCTCCCTTACTGTTTGTCCGTCGGCAAGCCGCCATCGTCGAATCCCGTGGGCCGTCCCGACGAAAAGGTGTTTTCCATCAGGATGAAAAGCGACTGCCGGTACCTCAGTAGAGTCAGTTTCAAGAACCACCTTCGCGTCATGGCCTGACCGAACTGTCAACATCGTCGCAGATGGCGCCTATTGCTGCTGACCACGCACCAGGCGTTGTCAACGACATTTTCACCAATGGTCCGTACACGTCGCTTTCGCGTTGGAAATGTCAAGGAAGGAAGTAACTCGTGGTACGTAGCAAGTTACATCACAAGCGTGTTCATTTACTCACTCCGCTCTGTTTACTCAGCACCTCGTGTCTTTGGGCACCCCTGCTTACTCGGCCCAGGATCCCGTATAAGTGCTCGTCTGACTACCTGATCGATGAACCTCGTTGTGACTTACCGAGTTCACTGAAGCGCATTAGGTAGCGCTCGCTCATCCCAGCGTCAAACTACACCCCTGAAGGCAGTCTCAGATCATGATATAACTCCACGGCAAAATATCCTTGTGATAGAATGACTGAACATCCTGCAGCGTCGAGCAGATCACCTGTCAAATCCATGCGTACTCGCTTCCAATCGGCCCCTTTCCCCGACCCGGACGCCATGCAGCTTCTGAAGAAGAGCCACGGCACTATAAACACGGCCAAGCAGGTAGGAACCACGTGTTTCAATATGTCTTTCTTTCCGTTCGCGGTCTAAAGACATCCGAACTACTCAGTATAACGTTCGAGCTAGACGACAAGCCCTCGTGATGTCGTATGTTCACTTTTCTCAAAGTTGGACCCACCTGTTTACGGCAATTTCAACGCACTTTGTCGCTATTACTTCCACGTCGACGGAGACGACATGTTCATCCGGGGTGTTAGTCGAAATTTACCAGTACGTTCCCGTTTGTACGTCGATTTCCGGCCCTGCCCCCGACCCTCTCCAATTGCCTGCATATCAGTGACCCCAGCAAAGTAGAATTCCTTTCCTATCCTGCGACGCTGGGAAAAGCGCGTCGTTATCTTGGACGAGGTAATAAAATTTATCTGCGATACTCGAAAGTTGTCAGCTATTACTTGGTCGACCTTCTCTGCTGGGTAGATGATGTATTCCGAAGGATCTTAATATCAGCTTTCAAACCATTATCATATCAAGCGATCGATTGTGCGATGGATACCGTTCTCTAGCTGTCGTCTGCTGCGTCACCTGAATGGTTGGGATAGGTCACCGGTATGCATCCCCATTAACCCATCAGGTATTCCTTGTGCTGTTGTACTGATGCTGAAAGCCATGGGAACGCCCAGTCGAACTAAGATGGGGATGGTGTGTCTTGCTATCACATACCATCCCGAGTGACTTACCTCCCTCACGAACTAGTTGTTGGACGTCATCTCAAGCTCTCAACAGCTTGATACCGGCGTGAGGATGGCTTCCATGACCTCGCCCTTCTCGGCGCTCGCGGTTCGGAATTCGATAAGACGGCACCCGCCACTAGTACTGTTCTGATTCTTGTCGTTACCAGCATGTGGGAAATGTGGCCTTTTTCTCAGTATGGCAATGGCTCTAGGGATTTCGTATCCCTCATGTCGCTGCAGGATGTTTAAACCGTTAGACTGTCGATTCGGGCGAGGCTCTCTGTGCTGGTGGCATTAATCCGTGTTACGCCCATTACCACCAATAACCGTTGCATACTGTACATGCTTGTCATGATCCGTAGAAGTGTCGAAAAATACAAATGCCTGGGTGATATCCAAGGCGGTTGCTTGCCCATCTAACGCGATACATGATGATGACCCCTACGGCCACAGCATATCCACGACGGTATCGAGATCAAACAGCTCAAGTTGACGTAGATATTGTAAAATGGTCGATTTCTAGATCCATGCTACAAGAACAAACGTAAGCCTGAGCTCCCAAGGGCACGAAGAGTACCATCACCTCACTGCCAGCGCCCTGTTGGACGCCCGCGACCACAGGGCTCGTCTCGCCGGGGGTTATGGCAGGAACGCCCTCTGCGGCTGGAGTGTTCTGTTGGCTACCTGACGCGACGAGACCCGTCACCATGTCAGGGCCGCCTTCCGCGGACGGAGTTGTCTTGGGCGGATTACCGGACGGCATGGGTTTGGGGTTGGCTTTTCTCGTCTGTCAATCGTGATATCAATAAATGGGGCTCGTCAATAGATTCAAACGTGCACGAGCCTGTCGTCTGGCACTAGTCCTTATAACTGTCCGCTGCGTCGATTGATTAACGATCCATGCCCATCAAAGGGAAAGAGTACACGCACTTTGATTTTTTCGGCGAAGGAAATCGATGACGTTCGTTCGTTTGATGGTGCTACTTCTGTTTTGGATGTAGTCGTCTGGTGAGACTGATCTGGGTGCGTTGGATTAGGCGTCGAATCGTGATTGTCTCGTTTGAACTTTGCTCCGAACCATCCCCATCGTGTTCGATTGTGGTTTCCTTGCGATGCCAGTGACTCGGCGTTTGGTTGTGAGTCAGGAACCTCTACAGGAGTAGCCGCTGATGAACCGGGGGCCGGTTCCTGGCGAGCTTGGGATGACGTAGGTGGTAGGGTACTGAGTCCGACAGGATGCTCATCCGTCTCTGGAGGGGGAGGCTATCATGCGTTGTGAACACGGGGCAAAGAAAGACTGCCTCACTACCCACCTCGTCGTACTCGAACAATGGTGCGGACGTAATCGGCGGCACCGCGGTCTGTCACCACGATCAGCATGCTGTCATGTGGAATGTCGTGTTGAATCTTACCTCGAGTATAGCATTGTCGTCCTCTCGGCTGCCAGCCTCTGCGCGAGGATTAGATTGGGATCCGTCAGCTCCCTATACATGAATTCATCGACGTGCCGATCACTGGATGATAACCACTTACATGCTGGTCAAATTGAATGCGATGTTAGGCGGGCATGGAGAGAACTAGCTGAAGAATCCAAAGCTCACCCCAGTGTCCCGGAGGTAGGACGTCGGAAGGATGCCATCGAGATCCCACATAACGATCCTTCCCGAGTTTCGACATCCAGTTATGAGACGATTGCCACTGGGCGACAGGGCACAAGTGTATATTCTCTCCGTATCCTCAAAAATGCCCAGTTGTACGTGAGTCAAGGTGTCCCAAAATGAAACGAAAGAGCCAGCAGAGGAAGCAATGAATGTGTTGTTTGCAGCGAGTGCGATTGACAAGCAATTCGAGGCGTCGTTTTCATGGATTTTCCAGTGAGCCAGCTGGGATCCGGTACTAGACAAATCGAAGGTCTTGATTTCGCTGTCTCCGGATATTGCGATAAGTTGTTGATTGTCCATCGACCAGGCGATAGACGTCAGTGTCATCCCACTGGATAGTGAGATTGCGATAGTGATAAGCTGGTCACCGCTGGTACCATCGAAAATCCGAATGGCCGAGTCCTTGTAGCAGGCGGTGGCAATATGTCTGCCATCCGGAGAGAACTTGACAACTTTGACAGGACCGCCATGTTTGAGTAGACCAAGGAGCCTTTCCCCAGTCGCAATGCTCCAGATGGTTGCGTGCCCTCCATAATTCCCAGTGGCGAACCGGGTGCAATCAGGTGCAGCGTCGACTGCACGCACATCTTGTGTACCTTCCACCTGGACCACTTTCTCCCGGATTTCGGCATCCCAGACATTTGCTCCTCCCCTTTCGACCCCACATACTACCCACTTACCATCACTGGACACGGAAACTGCATTTACCCTGCCCATTTTTGTTTGCTTGCCTACCATTTCTCCGTCTGCAACTCGCCATCGTTGCATCCCGTCACTCGTCCCGGAGAAGAAATGGCTTCCGTCGGGGTGAAAAGCGAGCGTCCATGTCGCACCAGAGCCACTGTCGAGCACCACTTTTGTGTTATGGTCTGGCCGATCTATCAGCACTGTACCAGCGTTACTTCAGACGACCACCACGCACCAGGCACGGTCGATGACATTTTCACCAATGGTCCGTGCGCGTCGCGTCAAGGGAGTGACTCGTGGAACTGAGCAGGTTGCCCCGCAAACGCGTGTTCTTGTTCATCTCGTACTTTCATAACTCGAATCGGCTCCCAGGCCATCGGGTGCTTCCGACGATGACGCTATTTACTAGTGTTTATCCCTACACTATAATTACCTATGAGCAAATGATGTCGACCAAGCACGATGCCCACCTCGCTCGATGTCCTCCGCGCATCCATCGAGTCGCACAATGATACCTTTGAAACGTTGCTCAACCTCATACCACCCAAGTGCTACTTGGTCAAGGACGACGACGCAGACACTGCGGTGCGTCTTTGCACCTCCACATTGCGTTCGCGTGCCAACGCCTCGATTGCCATAGGTTCCCAACAAATACCTGAAGCACAGCAAGAATAAAAAGGCGCCGAAGCAGGCGGTCAAGGAGGCCTCCAAAAAAGCCAGACGCGAAAAGGTGGGTGCTAGTTTGGACGGACTCTTTGCGAGCGAGAAAAAACCGCCACTTTCGTAGCGGATGTTGACATGTCGTCTCAGCTCGATCCGGCAAACCAAAAATCGACCATAGAGATCCAAAACGAAGCAGCACTCGAACAGGCACGGGCCACGCTCCATGTGGACAGAAATCGCAAAGGAAAGCGGAAGGCAGCTCCACCGTCGGAAGACGAAGACGAGGATGAGGACGCGATGGATGTCGACGGCTTCGAGGGTCTAGATGAGGATCGAGATCAAGATCCGGCGGCGCTGGACACCAGCGACAAGATGGTTCCGATGCCTCAAACAGAGGGCATAGCAGTGCTAAGGGAGAAACTGCATGCACGCATGGTAGCGCTCCGTCGTCCCGGTGCACAAAACGATGAACCAGGGGATAAAGATGAACTGCTCGAGGAACGTCGGAAGCAGCGCGCAGCGTTGCGAGAGAAACGCAGAAAGGAGACCAAGGAACGGAAAAGTGCACAGGCCGAGAGCAAAAAAGATAAAGGGAAAACGAAGGAGAAAGACTCAAAGACTAAGCCCGTGCCTACCAAGGTGCGTCCCTTCACTCCACCCGTGATTTGTCTAACTCGCTTCTTAGAACCAGTTGCTCGTGACAGACGTCCCAGGCTCATCTTCGGCTTTGTTTGCTGACCATGACGGCCCTCTCACCAACATTGCTTTCTCTGCTCTTGCTGGCTCGACAAGTAAAAAGGGTGCTCAATTCAAGACTTCCTCGAACCCCGCCCAAGCTCTTACACAACTCACCGCACGCAAAGAGAAGCTGGCGGCCTTACCAGAGGAGAAGCGCAAAACAGTCCAAGACAGAGAACGGTGGGCGAAAGCGGAAGCCCGTGTAGAGGGTGTCAAAGTCAAGGATAACGAAGCAAACTTGAAGAAAGCGATTAAACGGAAAGAGAAAGAGAAGGCACGCGGTAAAACAAAATGGTGCGTTCCCATGCCTTCTTTGTCGTGTTGCGATAACTGACAGCCTGGTCAGGGAGGAGAGGAAGGAGCAGGTTGCTGCGTCGATGGCCGCGAAACAAAAGAAACGAGCTGACAATATTGCAATGCGGCATGAGAGACGGAATGAGAAGAGGAAAGGTGGAGGTAGCAAGTCACGGCCGGGATTTGAGGGCAAGTCGTTTTCCAAGAGCAAAGCAAAAGTGTCGGGGCGTAAGAAATGAATACACCGTCGTTCTGGCGTTGGTAGAGTGCTTCGAGACTAGCGGCATTAGTAAACCCGATTAGTGTTTACATCAAGTCAGACTTGATCATCGACCACGATGACGTTCAAAGTACCGGCCAAACACATTCTATCCAGTCTTCAGCTAGAGGACTTTCAGAGCTCTCAGACCCATGCCAACATCGTGTCGTTTGTCGAACAGCTCAATGAATCGGTCATCAACGTCAAGCTCGCCGACAGCATCGAGGACGCCACTGTGCGTTTACTTGCTCCTTTCCCTTGACGTTGGCGGTTGACGTTGGCGTGCTTCGCAAGAGCAGAGGATCGAGCCCATCCTCAACATCCTAGAGCAAGTCGAGAACATCGCGCGACAAACACCACCAGTCGACAACAAGGCATCGCGTTTCGGCAATCCTGCCTTCAGGACATTTTACGACGCGGTCGAAGAGGTGGGTCGCGTCTTTTTTGGTACTCCAGACGATGACCAAGGCACCTGTAGCAAGCGCCCACTCTCCATGCCGGACTCGGTGTGCCCGACGCTGCGACCCCTGAACTGCAGGTGTACTTTATCCACTCGTGGGGCAACCGCGAACGCATCGACTATGGCAGCGGGATGGAACTCAATTTCCTGTGCTGGCTGTAAGTCAGTCTTGCGCGACTCTGTGTGCGTTCTCGTAACAGGAGCTCGTCTAGGTACTGTCTAAGACAGATCGGGCTGGTGGACGAGCGGGATCACAAATCGCTCGTTATCCGCGTATTCTGGCGGTAGGCCCCCTTCGTCCTCCTATTCCAAGCTGAATATGCGTCATTCTAGGTACATACAAGTCATGCGCGTCCTCCAATCTACATACTGGCTAGAGCCTGCGGGGTCTCACGGCGTATGGGGCCTCGACGATTACCATTTCTTGCCGTTCTTGTTCGGCTCAGCTCAGTTGCGGACGTCCGCCGAACCCACTGGCCGACGCGTCATAGGTCATCCGTCACCCAAGGCGATCCACGTCCCCGAGATCGTCGACGAGCTCGCAAAGGATTACATGTACTTTGCATGCATCAAATTCATAAGCTCGGTAAGTGGATGATCGCTGGTTGAGCACCAGAGACTCACGGGCGGGTATGTAGATCAAGACGGCATCGCTCCGATGGCACTCGCCCATGCTCGACGACATCTCCGCCGTACGTTGACCCCCCCCCTCTTGATGCTCGATCCGGTCTTACCCTCTTCCCCGGGTCGCAGGTGAAGACCTGGGACAAGGTCAACGCGGGCATGATCAAGATGTACAAGGCCGAAGTACTCGGGAAGCTCCCCGTCGTGCAACATTTCCTGTTCGGTTCCATCCTCCCCTACACAGGGAGACCCCCTCCGGAGGCGTCTTCCGCCCAGGGACCGGGCACGCACCGTGGACACGTGCACGAAGGGTGGGGCGACTGTTGTGGGATACCCGTCCCGAGCGTGTTCGCTGCTGCGCAGGAGGAAGGGGGACGACAACCTCGGGTGATCGAAGGGCCAGGAATACGGCCTGTCCCGTTCGACTGAGGTTGCGAGGGGGAAGCAAGGCCGCGGCTGCGCGCGGATGAGAACACGATCGTCTAGAAGTTCCCCTCCGATGAGTCGCCGTGCCTCGTGTCGGTGTGAATAGACGTTTTTCTTTGTTCAGTGCCGGTTATTGTCGTCTGCTGCGCAGTGATCGCCAACGTGTTTTCTACTTTCCCTACCAACGATGGGAAGTTTTTATCGATAATAACGATGCAACTTGGAATCACGGCTTGAAGCAACGAGGCAAAGTACTTGTGCAAGAGCTATCGTGAAGGGCACCCTGGCCCGGGGGCACGCTGCCATTCATTCGGCACACTATTATTAGCGGACATTTCAAACACGGGATGCATCTATGTTACATGATGTGACCACGTTCGTACACTTGCAACGGTCTTGGCAACTCAATTAGCTACACGACGTTGCATCCTGTCTAGATAACGATACATGAAATGAGCGGCACGGTCGACGGGTGCCCGTCAGCACGCAGTGCTGGACGACACAGGATACAATCCTAAAACATGCACCCCCAGAACGCCGCCCCAAACGCGCGCAGCGCACGGAAGCGTCTTAGAGAACCTGATAATACCATTTCACCACCCAAACACCCTGCACAGCAACGTCAGCCAATCGGAAGAGACACACAGAACCGATACGCACTCCTCGTGGAACTCGACCCCGCCGACGGCACGCTTGAGACCCGGATTGACGTACCGGACCACGTTGCACATGCTCCGAGCGAGCGACACGGGTCCACACACCCCGACGAACACGCCGCTGCATCGCCCCCCGCTGAGGGTGGCTTGGACGAGCGCGTCGAGGTGCTCGGCGAACTTGGGGCGTCCGGGGGCGAGGGTGATCCCTGGCGGGAGGTATAGGCCATCGAACGATCTGGTCGGGGCGCGGGTGTAAAAGACAGAGACGCGCAGACGGGCAACGGTACATTCAGAAATGAGCGCGGTGAAAAGCGGGATCATGGGGACGAGAGAAGCTGGAAAGGGGAGGAAGACGCCATGAGCGAGGCGGATCAGCGCGAGGCGGGGAAATAAACAAACCAGGGTCAGCGATGCACCAGATGACATCGATGTCGGTGACGTTGCTCGAATGGCCGGAGCGGACGAGTTCTTGGACCGCGGATAGTGCAAACGTCACGCCACTTCCACCCACAACGAACATGGTACTAGAGTAGCTTGGAATGACAGTGTTACCGACACCACCTGGAGATGGCTTAACCAAACGTGGATGATGGAACGTCGCGAGGTACATACCATATGGCCCTTCGACCATCACCTTGACACTTCTGCCTATTTCTTGGCCCTGCTCGCCATACGCCGATGTACTCGCCATCTGGTACATCTTGGTCGTCCACCTCCCAGCTTTCTTACACAACAAGACTAGGCCCTCCTCCGTCTTACTGACGCTGGCGATCGTGAACGGGTGAGCTTCTGTTATGCCCCAAAGACCCATGGCGACGGAGAGGACGCGCAGACGCACGTGTTGTCCAGCACGCCATCCAGCATTAATCCTGGGCATCTCGACTCGAGTAAGCCCTAATTCTGGGATTGGCCGGAGAGTGGCAGTCGCAATACGCGTCTTAATCAGGCGCACAATATGGTCAACGCCATAGAAAGCGCAGGCAACGATGACATAGGGGACACAATGAGCGGAGTGGTAGCAAAGCTGCGATAATGGACCTGTTAGAACCAGCGCAGCCAAAAGGGTGGTATAGAAACGACAAACGCAGGTCGATACTCACGGAGAACAAGACCACGATCGATGCCACGACATGCGTTGTGAAGAACAAGTTATAGAACTTTGACCGCACGAATTTGAGAGAAAAAATGGCCAATATGTCAAAGCACACCAGAGCAACGAGGCCCCATACGCGGGACGGCTCTACGAACTTCGCCGAGATCGTGCCCGCGAGGCTCCACTTATAAACTACGACGAAATTCCGGTCAAACACCCAAGATACGATGCTGAAGTGACTCACTATAGCCAATAGCATGAATGTTGGCGGCGAGGACAGCAAAACGACCGGCAAAGCGATGGAGATAATTTAGCTGGTGGATAGGTTAGAGTGTAGATCCCATGTCACATCAGTTAAGACATACCTTTTCATATCCGACACCGACAAGGATACCGATCACATTATTTTTTGTGGCAAGGATATAAATGAACGGTAGCTGAGAGGCGCTGACCCAACCGCTGCGGTCAAAGTCCACGAATGGGCTGGACCGATAAAGTCCGGCAAATAGCAAAACGATGCTGTATCCCGCCATCAAGAGGGCTTGTCCAAGCGAATGGTTGTCGTGAACGCGACTGTGCAACAAGCTCGATATAGGATGCACCAAGGAGGAGAGCATGGGCATGTGCCATGTCTGTTGCGTCGAGACGGGTGCGACGATGGTCAAAGGACGGGGAGGGAGCGCTTTCTCAAAATGGGTTGATTGAGAAACAAGGTAGGGGGGGTTCTGGGTGTGCATGACATCAGAGCTGCGGCCGTCGAGGTCAAGTGCGGCCTTCCGGGGATCAGAATGAAGGTAAATGGACCTGGTGTCCACGTTGGTGCGTGGTCTGCGCTTCAGCGTGACAAAATAAAGGATGTGGCCCTGAAGCCATTCGGAGCGATGAGCAAAGCGTGCAATCGCTCTTGGGGCGTTAAAAGTAGCGAAGACGAGAATGACGATCAAGAGGAAGATGTCTAGACGGAACACAAGGGAGCCGGGATCGACGAGCTGTTTGGACGGCATTGCAGGAAGGCTGCCAGTGGGTGAGGGAGTGGGCATCGTAAAAGACTGGGCTTGCGAGAAAGAGAGGGATGTTAGTCCAAACCAGCGGACGACAGATAGGACGGTCCAGTGTATCGGACCACCAGCAGTCCCTTGACTTATGGGTAAGCGAAGAGGACGGAGTGAGATGTCAGGACATATAAAAGGACTCGGAAGGACTGCGGGCGGGCTCGGCGTTTCATGCTCCACAAAAATGAAGTTGCCATGCTCGGACAAAAGGAAGTTGACTCTGTATGGTAGTCATTGATGTGGAACCGCATGCAGAAAAACAATGCACCCTTGTGAGAACATCTGCGACCCAGCGCGTGCACTATCCACAACGACAAATGCGCGATAGAGCGGCGTTCTCCGGCATCGCTGAACGCCGGACCGCTTGGAACTATGCCAACGGTAGACACTTGGTCCGCAGTCAACGGCATCCGCACTTCAGAATGATGGCGGTCGGATGGATCACCTGGACCACAAACTAGGGTGGACCCACACGCCACAGCGCAGCCATGGTGAAGACCACCCACCAGAGAGCACGGATCATTCGACGTCCACTCTATCACGCGGTCACCAGTACTATGCTTAAGGGCAACCACTTGCAATCACCACCACGTCAACGTCATTTCCGAATGAGTGCGTTAATCACCGCCCCTGGTGCCAGCTGCCAGTGTGTTTCACGTGCAGAACATTGTAGGTGAACTTGTGAAGACCTGCCTGAAACGTGTTTTAAGACGGAAATGGCCCGGTACTTCAATCCTTGGAATTGAGGTCGATACCAACGAACGAGAAGCTAAAAAAATGTAAATTTAGCATTCAACACAAATTCTTTCACCGAGGACGTTTCGTGCTACTGAGTCATCTCGCAAGTTTTTGTCTTCCTCGACGCCAGACATACTTATCAGTGGACATACTCAAGGCTGGCAGCTTTGGTGTTGTGGTGCTAGTCACACGATGTAGCCTTCCTTTACAGTTTGGCTCTCTAATGAACCATGCATCCGAGTCCGCACCTAACCGTGACTCGTACCTTCCAAGTTTAGATGTCAATGCCAACTAGCAAGAAGTGGAGAATCCTGTAGAACATATCTTCGAAACCTTCTGTCGCTCCTCAACTACTATCATTCCCAGTTGACGGAATACCTCCCTCTTCCATCTGAATTCCCTCTTCCTGTTCTAGCCCTTCATTGCGCTCAATGTCAGCAAACGCTATTGCACTCCTTCTCGAATTGCCTGCAGATGACAGGCCAAATCCCGTGTCTATGCCACGGCCGCGTCGGCCACGGAGATCGTGAGCATAGAGCGCGCGTATGCTTATGATGAATCGAGGGGTGAGCGCGAACACGAGTACGTTGCTAGCGATAAGTAGACCCGCGGAAAGCCACTTGGCACTGCCAATAGCGTAGAAAAGGCGCTGGGTCGGAAGGTTGACCAGGCCAAAAACCAGCGTGCTACGTACTCGCAATCAGCATCTGTCTCTGGAATATGCGTGAACGATAACATACACCAGAAAATATATTATCCCCTCTTTGAAAAGCAGGTTGACATACTGGTTGAGTTGCCATGACCTCGTTGCTCGGTACATCTGAAGTGACTGCCTCACAAACTGGATGGCAATTAAGATGCACGTCATGGCGCCAGAAACGAGTTGCAGAATCATGATGGTACTTTTTGTGGACCATGCGTATGAAATAATAACGGTCCCGGCACAGCTCCGCGGGGGGCTGCCCCACACTGCAACACTACCTATTAATTGACATCAGTGGGAGAGCGATTCAAGTTCACAGTACATAATGTCATATTAAATGGTACATACCCGACTGGTTTGAGGACAAGGTCACGATGGTCATAAATGTAATAACAGAGGTGAGCAAGATTTGTGGGATGTATACCATTAGGAGTAGGCCAAGGATTAACTTTGACCGACCATACAACACCCACGCCCGAAGGACCATCACCACTAATTCGCCATTATTGCTTGAGCATTGCGAAAGTGATCAACATTGCGACTTACGATCCGCGGCAGCGAGAAAAAACAACAACGCGGATTGATACAGCGCATAAAGTCTGTAACCTATAGAAAATATAAGATAGAAACCGGAGTATTATGGAAGTACTGACACCTATTTGATCCGGATATTATGAATCAACAAGCACTTGAATGGCACGATATCTCGCACTATTTCATTTTAATCCACTGCTCAGTTATGGGCATGATGGTAAATCACATTACCTTTGAAAGCTCATTAGGGCCTATGACGAGCCAGGTTCCTACGCCTTCGATGAGATATGTCAGCAATATTCGCCTTGCATTTGAGCTTTCTTGTCCATACAAAGTAGCATGGCCCTGAAAACCAGCCACTAGTTCGCCGCAGAGGTGCCATATAGTGTAGTTGACTTACAGGGCACAGAAAAGACCGAGATAACGAACCTATGGAAAACAATGGCATTTAGCAACTACAATACAAACGTTCGCAGCGGTTCGTTACTAACGAGGATGAATAGAATAGTCACCCATGACCAAGGTTGAGTCTGTGCTTTTGTCAGGAAGTACCCATACGAATACATTATTTGCAGACCCAGATGTATTTTACCTGGATAGCTAGTTAGTGCAACGCAGGCTATGCGAGATAGAGAGAACGCAGTACTTCGCTCGAAAACATGAGGACTGTGCAGGCACTTAGCACCCACTAAAGACACGTGAATTGCACAGGAATTACTCACTGTAGTCATATACGACTATGGTGACGACTCCAACTGTACATCATCGATGAGACCGTCCACCTAATGAGTTTCCGCAGACATACGGGACACCCAGTTGTTCTCCTGGAATTGCACGATCGAGTGCACAAGTTGTGAAGCCATGAACTCCGAGTCAGTATATCGCGATCTGGATTCTGACCAGTAATAGAGGGAGTGGCAAGGGGGAAAAAGGTAACGGGTAGTCAGAAATTCTGGCCAGAACTCAGCTTGCCGCGTCGCCATATATACTGACCGTGTCGACATGGCGGTGATTGAGGGTGACTTGACTTCGACCGGCTCGATGAATAACCTGCCACCGTCCTTCATAAGTAGCTCCTGATTAGCTCTGAGTCCCAGAGCCACCACAGGATGTTATTCGGGACCATCCTGGCTCACAACATCCAGCATTTTAACACTGCGAGTGGTAGTTTAGAAGCCCCACATTTTACCGTGCGTCCGAGTCAATGAATAAGCGTGCTACTCATCGGAGGGCGCCAGAGAAGCCGAAGCTGTCTGGAAGAACGGCGAGTCACGAGTCTGCTCTAAGCTTAGCGGAATGCACATGATGATTACGACGCCACCGGCGAAACTCCACTGATATTTATAGCTGGGAGTCGGAGTCCACAGCACGGCCTTTCCTCTGGCGAGAGAACGGGTTTACTGAGATCCATCATCTCGAGGGCCGTGGTCATAGTTGTTTCGAATCACGGTTACTTATCGCCTGCGGATCACAACTTCAACCAGTCTTGGAAAAGACGTGAATGAATCACCTTCGAACGTTCACCGACTACCATTCCGGGTCAACCACTCCCGTCGAAATCTCTGAATCCCATCATGGCTCCCCTTCACTTCGCGCATTGTCTTCAAACACCATCGCAATCCCGCTCGCGCCCGAATTGCCTGGCGATGACAGACCGAACCCCGTATCGATCCCATGACCCTGTCTACCTCGAAGATCGCGAGCATACAGCGCACGTATACTCAAGATGAAACGTGCAGACCCGCAGACAACCACTCGGACGACATGGTATAGAATAGATGTTGATTGATGAGGTAAGTGTGCTGGATGGAACGTCGCTGTCAGCATGCCTTATTTCACCCGAATACGCATGAGCGATAACGTACACGGGAAAATAAACGATTCCCTCTCGGAAGAGTAGGTTGAAATATCAGTTGAGCTGCGACCTCGTTGCTCGGCACATTTAGAGTGACCGCCTCACCAACTCGATGACGATCAAGGCGCATGTCGCTGCATCGGGGATAAGTTGTAGAAGGGTGACGATTTCGAACCAGGAGAATCCAGATCCAGTTATAGCTCCGGCGCGGGTCAGGGGTTCAGTGGTTGAATGGCAACCACTAGGCAATACCATGTGAGTGGGGAATAAAGATGAATAGTGTCGAGGCACATACCTAACAAATAAGTGCTGACGGTAGCAACCGTGGCAGTAAGCACGATTTGCGGGATCAGAAGTATATCGAGAATTAACCTCGACTAGGCATATGCCGTCCACGCAGGATCATGACAACTAGTAAAATGCCGTTACCATTATAATTTACAATAAATTTAGTATGGCCACTCACGGTCGGTGGCAGCGAGAAAGAATAAAACGGCGAATTCATACATCATGAAGATTGCTCGACCTAAGAATCATGGGACTGATGGGATGGACGGCGAAAACGTGTGGGAGAGTGGTGGACCACATTGCGCAGCAAAGACCAAGATAATGCACCTATGCAAGATACTTAGCATCCAGCCCAAATTCCGCAGGCTTGATGCCCACAACAACGAATAGAGAAGATACCAACGACCAGGGTTGATTCTGCAATCTATTCAGTAACATCCAAGCGAACACATTGTGTACTAGCACAGACCAGATATATTCTACCTGGATGGTTCGTGAATGGAAGATACGGAAAGACGAGGAGATAGTACGATACCTCGCTTGAAAACGTGAGGGCTAAGCCGTAACAGTTCGGTTCCACTTCACAAAGGCAAATGAAGCATAAAGAAACCACTCACTGTAATCATAACCGACTGCGGTAACAATCTCCACTGATCAGGAATGAGACCAGCCAACTGATGTGTTATGATGGATATACACGTAGTTGTTCTGTTGGATGTACTGGGGAGTTGACTGGGAGGTGGAGCCAGACGCCATCATGACGAACTCAAGCGCGCAGGGCCTGAGCTCCAATCAGAACAGTAGCAAATCGCAGGGGCGAAAAGAAATTCGCCGTCACCAGAAAAATACAGGCCCTGGCCCTCTCTACGAGGCAGTGATCAACACAGGACGTGAGCGACGACCATCTATGTCGCCTCGTCCATCGGTATCTTTTCGATCACTGTAAGCTGAGCAACCACTTGCCACTGGCAGGCACAGACCGTTTTCACGAGAGGACAGTGTTCCAGGTCACGCCGCTTGAGGGTGTGAGCGCTCTGGGCCACCTATCAAGCGGATTGCATGATCATTAGTTCTCAGCATGTGTGATCGTCAACTATTCCACGCGAGTTGAACGTTGATATTCAGGACAGAGTTCTTCAAGGGGTGCGACTCGGGCTTATTGA
>JBBPOD010000611.1:0-16032 GCA_038091255.1 Tylopilus intermedius | reverse complement strand
GCAATAGAACAGCGTACCTTGAGGTCGACTACGGCCGCCTGAAGACGAAATTGAGCTCTCCAAGAACATGAGAACCGACGTTCCTACCTTTTCTGTACACGTCTTTCTCAACCTGTCGACCTCCGTTTGCATTGCATTTTCAGGAATCTTGAATAGCTTGGCGATAACCATCACGAAGGGCATGTCGTGGATGTGCATACTAACGCCAGGCGTGGCGCTAACAGAGTCACCACGATCTCGAGAAGTCGAGGCGGCGTCATGCCCCGACTCGCTCGACGATTGCGAGAGCTTGGCGTGGTACATATCCAAACGCGCGTTCAGCTCGGGCGACACATGGCTAATCCCTTTGAGACAATCGCGTAGCATCCTCACGAAATGCGCAATCTGGTTGTTGACCTCGACTTTCCAAGCGTCATCGACCAGCGTCGGTTCTTTCCGGAGCACACTGGTGGCCTGTGAAGCAAACATCAAGATAAGCTCTTCGATGCTTCTGTTTTCTTTCATTTGTCTTCGGAACGGGTCGCCCATGAACTGGTTGTAGAACGAGGCTATGGTTCGCCGCGTGAGCTGATCCGAGTATCTAGGAATGAAGTCAGGCGGGACTGTCGTCAAGAACACGGGTGAGCCACGCACGCAGGCTCCTTTCCCATAGCAATGTTCTGGAGTTTCTGTTCGAGTACTTTGAGAAGCTTTTCGGGGAACTTGACACTCTTGGGTCCATCTCTGATATCTTTAAAGATATCGCCTATGGAGACGATGGAATGGGATATAGCGCCAGAGATCTTGTAATGGTGGTCTTTTTCCTTGGTTTCTGACCCGTTTGAATGTGCTGGTGCGACCTTTGGGGTGGTGATGTAGCTCAGGATGCTGTGCCGATACTTCAGCTGAAGCGACGGTGAAAGACGAGAGTGATCGCAACTCACGCAACGCGGAGGGCATAGCTGAGAAAGGATCAGCGAGGGCTTATCTGTGAACCTTTGTTGTACGCACTCGAAGAGATCGTCGTCCGAGACGCGGTACTTGGAGATCCGTTTCTCGTGAGCGGCGCTGTCGTAGCTTCGTCTTGACATGGAGTCACAACCCACGACCTTGTCGATGGACGGGTTGTCGAGATTGACGACGGTTACAAGTCAAGGCACTAACTCGCAGTTGTCCACCACTGCCGGCAATTGCGCCAAGCACAAGCACAAGCAAATATACTCGTTCCAAATACGACTCATTAGGAACACTGCAAATAAGATTAATGTCTATGTTCCATCTACAATTCGTCGTGTCCGGTCTGTCTATCTGACGTCTGCTCCTTCGGCTCCGAACCAGACGACCCTGATTCCTGCGGTGGGCTGGCAGGCTTCCGGATCTTTGGCACCCTCCTGTTCATCAACCGTTGCAGATGCTTTTCGAGTGTCTTGGCTCGCTCCTTCATCTCCCTCGTCTGGATGGCAGGGTCATCGTGCATCGGCGTACGCTTCTGTCTCTCCACACCATCATTCAGCCACACTTCGTGCTCCTTCAATGCCACCTCAAGCGCATCAAGCTCTTCGGAAGTCCATTTGGAAGGGATATTGGCAGCGGCTTCGGCAGTGAGGTTTGTGCGTGCTTCGGTCAAAAAGAGCCTTGTGGACCAATTCCACTTTTGGCTGTTGTTGAGTGCTTCCGGGAAACCTTCGATCTCCTTGTACCGGTATACGATCTGCCGCTCTAGCGATCTGAAAATGGAATGAGAAAATCAAAACGCATTCCATTCCATTTGACATGTACGTACTCAAGCGTGCTGCGCTTCTCCCTCAGCGCCATCGTGTCAGCTGTTTCACCATCCTCATGAAGCCAAGCAGTGGTCTCTGCAAGCTTTTGCGAAATTGCTTGCCTCTCAGAGGCTTTCGAGCATTTCTTGAAAGGTGACTCCGATCCATCCTCAAGCAGGTCACGGAGCCTGTACAGGTATGCCTCTAGGGTATTATGCGCTTCTTCGCGTCGAACTTTTGAGGCTTCCTTGCTATCTATTTCACGTAATCTAAGACCACGCAAGGTGTTAGCAAGGCAAAGTTTATCCGGAAATGAACGAACGAACTTGTCACGAGATGCGCGCTTTTCTGCAACTGTCATAGGAGGAAGTGTAGAGAAGACCGCATTGACTTCCAGAGGAATGGTACTCATGTCCTTCTTCTGCCCGTCGACCTTTTTGTCTTTGGCCGGCGCAGTGGCTTGTTGAGCTTCGCCTTCCTGAGCCCCACCTTCTGCGCCTTGCTCCTTCAGAATTTCTTGCTCACCTGAACCTCCGCCGAAGAGGCCCTTTAGCATGCCTGCAGAGGCTTTATGATCAAAAGGAGACAATGCAAAGGTTTACTCACCTGAAAGAGAATCGTCCTTGACCTCACCGTACGCGACCGCTTCCTTCGCAGAAACAAATCCAGACTCGGACAGGGCGACAGTGACCTTGACGACAGGGTCAATCGCCCCTCGCTCAGTGAGGTTTCCGAGTGCTTCTGCGATGCCGCTGATTTGAGCTTGGAGGATTTCGCGTGGAAAGCCACTAGGCGCGTCAATGTCAGTTCATGCAGCAATCAGGCCAACAAGCACTCTTACGAAGCAACTTCAGTCTTGTAGTCCAACCAGATGGAGAAATCCTCTTTGCGCTTGAACGTGAGTGTCTTACGAGAGCCGTGTTTAGAGCCTTTGGGGAAGATGAGGGAATGGATAGTACGGGAGTCCGGGGTGGAAGCAAAGTATGATGCTTGAATATCGTATGTGGCGATATCGGCAACTCGGATGTCCTTCGTCTTGAACTGACGCGACAAAGAGGCACCATAGAGTCCAGCACCTGTCATTGCGGAATATACTCAGTTTCATGCATGAATCTTAAGAGGCAAAACACTACCTAACACAGCGGCTTCATCAGCATTGACGTTTTGGGCTATTCGATTCCTAGGGTAGAAATGTTGAGGGTCTTGTTACGATGGCATTGGCGATCACCTACTCTCCAACAGCGGCTTTAATTGCAGCCTGTACCATTGGCGTCCGAGAGCTCCCACCAGTCAGAATCACGGAAGATATTTGATCCTAAAATAAATCAGCCAAGGACAGACCCATAGGCATGAACAACCTACTAATTCCAGGTCTGCGCTGGCTAAGGCATCGTGGATGGGTTTCGCAAACTGGCTGCGCAAATCCGAACATGCCCTCTCAAATTGTTCCCGAGTGACTTTAGTCTTAAAGTCTATATCAAAAGCAACACTCTCTACCTATTGCTCCGAATCAGTTATTGATAGACCTAGTACACTGGAGGGTGCGTACCGTCGACATTGCGTCGGTGTTGGCACTGAGAATAGCCTTGACACGGCTTGCCTCTTTCCAGAGTTTCGCCATACCACGTTTGTCTCTGCGAATGTCTCGTTTGTGCTGAGTAATGAATCTCTCAACGAGAATTTCCCTGATGCGCCTGTCGAGGTCGGTACCGCTAATCGACCGATCAAAGCCAACGCCCAGGACAGATATTTGCGTAAAAGGGGCTTTCGTCTTTGGGTCTTCGGCGGCAGCAAACGACACGAGCGTCGCGCGGGTGGAAGAAGCGCCAGCGTCGTAGATGACGTGATATTCAGGCGTCGAGGAAAAGGTTCGCGTCATGGCGTAGTTGACTGCAACAGCCGTACCGTCGTTGATCAGTGTGAGCGTCCTCATGCCCGCAATTTCCACGGCATCCACGACGGCATCACGCTCGAACTGCGTGTAGTGAGGTGGAACGGAGAGGACGACGTCTTGAATAGGTTCCCCGCCAACGCTCTCCGCGAGTTGTTTCACATACGCAAATTGCATGGCGATGAGTTCTTCTGTGCTCCATTCGGTACCATCGCTTTGCTTGAGTGCCACTGTGGACCGTGCAGACTCAACGATGTCGGAGGTGGATATTTGGGTAAAGTAGGAGACAGCCTTGGAGTTGTAAGGCGCGCCTTGGAGGAGCTTGAGAGACGTGAACGAGTCCGAAGGGAAACGTGAAGCCTAGACAGACATCAAGTGTGTGTTCGGAGGAGCGGGCAGGACACGTACCAAGTTAGCGGCGTCAGAACCGAACAGTCGGTCGTCTTTTTTCCAAGCAACGGACGACTGAATCTTTCTCTTGGAGTCCTTGTTCAAAAGAACGTCAAAGGGCAAGCCCGGTTTCATGAGGGACGCTTTGATCCAGTCCGAGCCATAGTCGATGGCTAATAAGGCTGCGAAGGAAGATTCAAGCAGTCCTGCGAAGAGAACGAGGAGGCATAAAGCTCTACGTAGGCAGGGACTGGGCATAATTATGAATAAGAGGTATTCACCAGACCGAAGAGCGCGAAAACACGACAAGCATGGACACCACTCGACCTTGCCGTTTCAAACTTGTTATTGTAGACGTGGCCGGACACGTAAATCTATGCTGACTAAGCAACATCGAAATAGGGAAATAACCCCTATTCCTGCTCTGGATAGGCGGACGACTTAATTGCATATGCCTCATCTTCAGAAATGAGGTCATATGTTCTTTTTGGATGACACTAACAGTGTATCCAAATACGAATTTATGGGCCGTCTCGAATAACTGGAAAAGGTCTTCAAGTAAGTGAAGGAACTGTTCGACCCCGCACTTGGCTATCGGAGTCGGGACCTTGTACCGTTCACTGGCAGTGGTCCGGTGCGTGTCAAAAAGTATCCTCTGACCCCTCGGAATGCCGACGGATCCGTGGTCGAGTCAGAGTATACCTACCAGTGAACCCCTCCGAGTCGAGGGAAATGGAATATGCTTCTATGTCCGACTGCCAGTGGCACTGGCGGGTATCCTCCAAAGCTCGACTTCGAATCATTGAGATCTGGACTGCTCAACTCCAATCATGTCCCTGATGGAACTGGCCAATAACTGTAGATGTGAGAATCACCGCGGTTGTGCTTCACACCGGGTTAAGCTTGGAGACAATCCAAAGTTCGCAGTGAGTAGGCGATGGGACGATAGCGATTACTATCGTGACTCTGGGCCACCAGATAATCACGGAGTCAGTCCGAGTCACGACACGAGCATACTAGTGGCTCGTCTTGCGCAACGACTTACTTGGTAATTGTCGTGCCAATTCATGCAACAGATACCACCTTGTCCGAGTCCGGCCGCCGGTTATCGTCTGATCAACTGAATCAGCTTATGTTAGACGTTGGCCGCCGAGCACCGGAACTGCGGCTTACAGTAGTAGTTTTCTACTCATTGACACTGGACAGTGATACGATTCATTAATATTGGCCAGGCGAAGCCGTCTTTGCTTGGGTACCTCCCGCGAAGAAGCGTTGGCACAGCACTGGGACTGGCAGTCATATTCTCACCGGCAACCTCTGACACATGTTCCTGGTCTCCATACACGGCTCTCTCTGACACTCACAACCAGTCGCACAACTCCCTCAGGCTCCTATATTTGTTCCTATGTATCAGGGAAGATTACCCCGGCTGCAGTTACACATCCAGCAGAGCCAATCGTGCCTGCCGAAAGGCAAGGCTCGTGCTCGTGTCCTGCTCCCATTCCACATCCTTGCGACCGTCTCCAACGTCCCACAATGATCAGTGCAAACATGTACCCACCATTGCAGTGAGTCGAGGATGATCCTCTCAACTTCGACGACGATGAATGGATCGTTTTCCCTGTTGGTTTCAGATATTGTGCGTCCGCCCGAATCTTGCTTTCTTGACTTGTCTACTGACGCGCCCTCACTAGGTCTCGTTGGGACACTATTCTTAATGTACGTCGCTGGCTCTCGCAGAACACTGGCGCATGCTCATGACGACATTCAGCTCGGCCGTTGTCATGGCCGTTTCTAGCATCACTGGCCAAACCCACAGCCAAATGGACGTGCTGGTTATCGTCTTCTCAGCCATCTCGTTCTTCATCGCATGTCACCAGTTCTGGAGAGCGTTCGCAACGTGGCATGCAGTGAGAAAGAAGCTAGCGGCGGTCGAGTCTCAGGCTCAGGCTAGTACCGTTTGACATGCATGACGGTGAGCAGTGTCTGCTTCGTGTGGCAACGAACAAGGGCAGACAATTTTGAGCTCAACAGGTGCTTTTCCTCTTACATATATCATCTGTATCATATGTGCAATAGCACGATATTCACCAGGGATGATCAATTATCGGCGAATTTCTGAAGCTTGTGTCAGTCATAGTTCTGGGCGTCGCTGCTTAACGCTTGCGTTGCGTTGAAGAACCGCGCTCCTGGCAACCTTCCAGAAACTCATGTCCACGTTCTCAGCGACACCATGAGTAGAGGCTACCGCGCGTGACCAACCGTTATCTCGCATTTCCGTGTTGGCTATTTTTGGCGAGTCTGACCCATTTTGTCACCCTCAAGATTTCATCGTATCATCGATGCACCGTCTGACCCGACACCACCCTTTATAGCCTTATCTGAGCTCCCGAGAGACAACCTCAATAACTCACCGAGTTGTTAGTGTCGCAGAAGAGACGGGTGGTTAGGAATGACGTCACCCGCTGCAACAAACGTCTCACGAGCGGCTAAAAATAGCTGCGATAGCCAAACTGCTGAGCAAGCTTTGCTCTGCGACTTGATGGTACTATGTGCCGGATATTGATAGACGTCATCTTGCAAGTGGGTTCCTAACCTTCCATCGTGCTATCGATGATGAATATATACACGGGGATGAGAATGAAAAGGAAATAGTCTAAGTGGCTTTCCACGGCCTGCCTGGCGAGTTCGTTTAATACACACACCTTCCGAGGCTTGCGATGATCACCAGGTCTTGCTTTCACATGATCCATGGGGTCAGGGAGATGTGATCGTCGCCCCATCACGCGAATCCCCACGAGCACCTGGGCTTTCAAACGCAATGATAGTCCCAGCTTCTTCAAATCTCACCATGACTGATGTCCATCCTAGCCGGCCAGCACTCTATGGCACCCCTGTGATACAGAAGAGGGTCAGCATAGCGAGGCCGCCAGCCCCACCGACAGAGGATTCCGACGTGCTAGTGCTCAACTCGCGTTCAACGTTAGCAGACACCTCCGCTGTGGGAGCCGAGGTGCTCTATCTCGACCTCCGCCTTTCCCTGCCAACCACGGGATCCGTTCGCATCAACTGGGCATTCGCAGGCCTGAGGAAAACTGTACCACTCGATAAAGCGGGGGAAAACGCAGTGCGGTACCACTGGAAACATGCCATCGATTCGCACGGACGTGACCAGCCGCCGGACGAGGGGACGATGGTTCAGCGCAAAGATAGTAGCGGAGAGGTCATAGAAGTTGAAACCGGGACAGGCATCGACCCCGAGACAGGGAAGATGGGACCCTACGAAGAGGTGTGGAAGTGAATTTAATGCGTAGTCATTGTTTGATGGTGTTACTTACTTTCTTTGAATCGTCTAGGTCAGAATGCATCCCTTCCGGCACGCCGTTCGCGTTTCTTGTGTCAGATGATGACCCAGATCAAACCACTAGGTTCATGGCCGTGGTTGGTCCGCATGCAATGGGTCTTTGGCAAAAAGATCTGGACGAAGGGCTGCACAGCGATGCGCTCCATGCAGTACGATTTAGGATAGATATTGACGAGTGGCGAAGAGGGCAGGGTAAATTCCCCGTTTGCTGGAACATATTCACTTCGGGATACCAGATCCTCGACGATCAACTGGAAAAGCTTATAGAAGAAGTGCTGGCGCATGGAAGGAAAGGAACACAATTGTGGAAACGGGGAGAGAGACTCGTGTTAAGGGATAAGCAGGGCAAAGAGCTGCCCTGGACAGTGTGGGATGCTGGTCGATGTTGACAGCTACGGGTGAAACGACATGCATGGGGACGGAAAGGATAGATGTTTGCGTTGTGAATCTGCTTAAACGATTGCCTTCGTTAGTAAAGCTAGCTATATACTGAGATCAGGGGATCGTCGATTTGATCAAGTCAGAGCTTTTGTGATGTTCGGCAAGATGGTCAAGGTAAGACATCACGTCACGATCAAGCCAACTGTGCGTGATGAGGAAATGGATGCTTTCATTACTGATGAAAAATTAGTAGAAAAGGTTCGGTGCATAGGTGTCTGAGCAGGTTCAGGGTTTTGATGGAAACAACCTGATAGAAAACCCCAAACCGGCCTTCCAAACCAAATACAGACGTACCGCATGGGCACAAAACACTAATGTTTTACTACATCGGGTCGTCCGTACATCTCGTCAGGGCTAATCATCGTTGACAAGCTTGTCGATCGCTAGGCCGAAAAGCCGACAGGATAGCCTTCCAGCTATTGCCACTGCGGCCAATCAAACTTTCGACCAGCCCGGATATTAATGCTTATTCAGCGACCACTCAGCAACGTGCTCGATGCCAATCGCGTACTATATTTTAACATTCTCAGCAAGTAGCCACACAGGTACGGATAGATAGACTCGCCTGTGTGACGAACGTGCTATATGATGCCACAGACCCTGAGAGTAATGTCTCCCGGATCATCGTCACGTTCCTTGGCTTCCCAGTGGGCTTCGGGTTTTCTGATTTGTTGCCTACCTTAGTCACCCAACCGATGGCTCACCTACGCCACGCCAAGCTCGGGTAGGGCAGGAAGATGTATGAAATCCATGTGGTGTCCGTTGACGGAAAACTTCGGAAAAGAAGCATAGGTTCGGCCGTAACTAACTAGAAGCTATGGCAGAGGACCCTGAGGACAGCGCCGAGCAAGACAGATTGGCGGCGGTGGCGACCGAGGCCCTGTGTGTCAACACGGACCATGGGAAGCGTGGATTTGAAGGATGCTACACTGCTCAACTTGTGGGAGTAGAGCTAATTGCCGACCGTTATCGATAGGGCGTTCGGCTTGAAGTTATTAGCTGAGTGAGCAACACAGGTTGTAGTGGTGATAATCTGTTAGCACGCGTATGCGCGAATGGACCGGCTGGGCGATGAGAGTAGATACCGCCGACTTGTCCCGCGCAGAGAGGACTACTTGACTCAGGCTGCGGCACAGGTCGGGCTGCTGACTCGACGTTCTAACTCCGAGCGAAAAAAGAAAACAAGCCACGCCAATCGGATTAGATATCGGACGCGCATATAAACACCCCTCGTCTCTGATTTTTCCCTCCCCGTCTTCTTTCCACCTCATCCCCCCCAACAAATACAATGGTAACAATCATCTCCGAGGGACGATATCGACTTTGCTAACGAGGCTTTTCAGGTCAAAGTCAACGTTGGCATCAACGGGTGCGTCTTATCGCGATTCTCGTCGATTTGTAAATCTGACCCTGTTGTGTTATAGATTCGGTTGGTTACGCATCGTTGACAGGAACAATCGTATCTGACGTGCTTACAGGCCGTATCGGTCGTATTGTCGTGCGTAATGCTCTCGAGAACCCTGAGATCAACGTTGTCGCCGTGAACGAGTGGGCGATCTATACTACCCCTAACATACTTTCAGCTAACTCCTTATCTCCCAGTCCTTTCATTGATCTCGCATACATGGTGTGTTGCTTTTATCGTTCTCCGTGTCATCCTGCTAAGTCACGGTAGGTCTACATGTTCAAATTCGACTCCGTGCACCGCCGCTTCGGTGGCGAGGTCACCAGCAAAGATGGAAAGCTCATCATCGACGGAAAGAGCATCACCGTCTTCGCTGAGCGTGACCCTGCCAACATCAAGTGGGCTGATGTCGGTGCCGACTACGTCGTCGAATCTACGGTAGGCAATCGCATATAGTATCCGACTAGTCAAATGTTTCTGATTCTATCCTCTATCAGGGTGTTTTCACCACCATCGAAAAGTATGTGATTCCATTGTTAGGTGCGATCTTGTCTCACAAGTCATGCCCCCCATTAGGGCATCTGCTCACTTGAAAGGTGGTGCCAAGAAGGTCGTCATCTCCGCACCTTCGTCAGATGCTCCCATGTTCGTCTGCGGTGTCAACCTTGATGCATATGACCCCAAATACACTGTCATCTCTAACGCCTCTTGCACTACCAACTGTCTCGCCCCTCTCGCAAAGGTCATCCACGACAAATTTGGTATCGTCGAAGGTCTCATGAGCACTATCCATGCCACGACAGCTACCCAAAAGACCGTCGATGGCCCTTCCGCCAAAGACTGGCGTGGTGGGCGTGCTGTTAACAACAACATCATTCCTTCAAGCACAGGTGCCGCCAAGGCTGTTGGCAAGGTCATTCCTAGCCTCAACGGCAAGCTGACGTGAGTAGCCCAGAACCTATCCAACCGCCCGAATTGTGATTTAATATGCCTCACTCTAGTGGTCTTTCTTTCCGTGTTCCCACACTTGATGTTTCTGTTGTCGACTTGGTCGTTCGTCTCGAGAAGCCTGCTACCTACGATGAAATCAAGGACGCCATAAAAGACGCCGCCAAATCGGAAAAGCTCAAGGGTATCATGGACTACACTGAAGACGCTGTGGTTTCCACCGACTTCGTCGGCCACCCTGCGAGCTCCATCTTTGATGCATCTGCGGGGATTATGTTGAACAAGTCGTTCGTCAAGCTGATTGCGTGGTACGACAACGAGTGGGGCTACTCCAGGCGTGTTTGCGACCTCTTGGTATATGCTGCCAAGAAGGACGCAGAAGCTCAGGTTTAAAGTTATGGTGCCGATCGGTGCTCATCAAGGAACCCTTCATGCTTCGAGTTCGGTGTAGGATTACCAAGGAGTGGTGCTGTCTTGCAGTGTACATGAAGAAAACAACGATCGGTGAAGCAGCTGTACCGTAGAACCTGGTCTAAATTCATTAGAGTTTTCGCAGATTCTAGTTGTGCACAGAAGTATGAGTAGTAACCTTGTACTGTGTTTACCCGGCCTGGGTCGTTCCATGGTCCCATACAACCCAATTTCTGCTTCCTAAACAGACGTGGTTACCTCGCACGCAATGGTGCGCTTCGTCCGCTAGCACGGCAAGTTCTTTCAGTGCTTGTTCATACACTGAACTGCCGGTAGAGAACACGACTTCCCAGAACATATCATGGCCTGCGCTGTTCCGCCGGTGCATACGGACAGCGTGGAATTTCCGGGGCATGTTTCCAGACTCAGGTTCCAGTGCGAGTGCAAGTGCGTGAACTCCCAACACTGCCATAGTCGCGGCGGCTTCCTCTACGTTAGCGGACGAAGACACAAAAATGTATGGCGATCCTGTAGGAAGTGGTTCGTCACTGCAGGTCCGAGATCAGACGGATCGGTCGCTCAATCCCGCAAAACATACACCGAGTAAGCTCACCTCCATATTTCCTCGTATCTCTCCTTTTGGCCCGTCGCGGGATTGAGTCCGACGCCCGTCTCGATCTCTATTCCATCGCGGTGCACGACCTCACCCTCGTCAACTAGTTCATCACTACGTGAGTCGATGGCAGTATGGTCCCACCGGAGTCGGAGCGGTGAGGTGGACAGCGTGTGACGAAGGCCTGCAAACCCCCAGATGACCGCGCTCGATGTGCATAATGGAAGGGACAGTCGCAAGTCAAGGAAGAAGAGCGTGGCACCGACACCCCCTGGCGACGTGGACCGAGAAGAGAGGACGAGGACGCTCGAGTCTTCGTAGGGCGGGGTCGAAGGAATCCAAGCGATACTTTGGCGGATAGACACGAACGGTTCACCATACATCTAGTAATGAACAAGTTCCCACGAGTAGGCTTTGCCAAATGCCAAATGACGATCAAGGTCGGGACTCTCTTCACTCATGTTCGTCCTCAACATCGACTTCCTCATACACCGCGACGACTGCACCAAGCAGTTGCACAACGCCCACCGCCACAGCTAACGTCTGTTCCGGGCCTCCTCAATGACGACCACCTTCATGCCCTGTACGAAGATTTGATGGCTTTGGAAGCTGCCAACCCACCACGGTCGGAGAGAGTCGACTCTCCCACCAATATCGTTGATACCTTACTTGAAAAACACGCCAAGCAGGGGAATACTCGAGATTTCGAGCAGTCTATATCTCGCATGTCTGGTACGTTTTGTCCCTTTTCGAGCTGGCTTTTTCCAATCCTATTTTCAGCCCCACCGACCGAGCATCAACGAGACCTGCATATCAAGGCCCACATCGTCAATGCCTCCCTCTCACACCGTTCTTCCGTTCTTTCCACCCAACACTTTCCGACGAGCGCACTCGCGGTCTTGCACCAGTATGAAGCCAGTGGACATGTCGCGCCCATCAAGTCATATACCAGAGTCATCTCCGCCCTATTCAACGTCCAAATATGTCCTTCTTCCGATCCAAGACTTGGACGCGCGGCTGCGCAAGCGCAGGCTTGGGACCTTTTCGCTCACATGCGTTACGTCGCCCACCCTGTTCCCGACGCGCACCTGTATGCGCTGATGATTCGCGCCTGTGGGTCGTTTTCTCGGCCCGAACCTGAACGTGCCTTGGACTTTTGGACGGAAATGCAGGAGAACGGGATCAAGCCGACGAAGGGTGCTTACGAGGCCGTGATAAGGGTATGTGGCAGAGCTGGACCGGAGTGGCTGGGAGAGGGCATGAGGCTCGCGAGGGAGATGAGCGAACAGTATCCAATAACGGGTGCGGACGGGAGAGGTTTGTGGTGCGCTCTGCTGGAAGGCTGTCAACGTGCAGGGGACCTCAAGAAAGCCCGATGGATCCTTGCCGAAGCAGTCCGGGGCAATGACGATGGCGCAAGTGGCAAAGACTTGATGGTGGATGCAGAACTCATGACGCATATATTCCACACGTATGCGTCATACAAGCCGCCATTCAGAAGGGAGACGACTCGACTTGTTGATCGTGAAGCGGAGTCAAACGCGGAAATGTCGACGAACGAAACTCGGGCGGAAGAGATATCGAGCGATGGCGCTCCACTCTCTGACATGTCCACTCCGCAGATACCGGGTGTCGACATCCCTCTTCGTGTCCCGGTAGGAAATGTTGAGAGCATGCCTTCGTTTTCCCGTCTTCCACCACAGACACCATCTGACGTGGTTGCGGAAACACGGGCGCTTCTCGATAGGATCCTTCATGACAAATATCTATCCCTGCAGAGCGCACATCATTACCCTCAAGGTGGCTTGCTTATGGGGAAATTTGCACATGTGGAGCTGACACCTGTCCTCTTGAATGCATACCTGTCTGTGTTTTACAAGCATGCCAGTATCGAGGCCTCACGAGAAGCTTTCAACACCCTTTCCAACGATTCGTCTAGTGCGCAGGTGTTGCGCCCTGACGAATACACTTACATCAATGCACTGGAGAGGTGTGCGATAGCACGCGTGGAAGACCGACGCATAGCAGCTCCATGGGCCCAGGACCTTTGGCGGCGTTGGGAGGTAACAGAAGAAGACAGCCGGAGAGATGGCAAGGCAAACATCGGATCTTTTGCAAGATTGATCGAAAGGGCGCACATTGCGATGAGAAGAGTGCTCGTGCTGTGAGTCATATCTCTGGCCGTCTAAATTCGTCATCTGACACGACTCTCGTAGATCTGGCGACATCGATGGGGCTCTAACATTACTCCGCTCGTTCGTTTCTCGATATCCCCCCAATGCGTTACTGCAGCCCGCCTATTTCCAGCCCGCCTCACTCCCCACGTCGCCCATAACATCGTCGACACTGATGGTCAAGTCGCCTTTAAGATCCGCGGCAGTCCAACTATTTGCGAAACCGCCCATTCTTTCTACCCGCACCGTACTTGCGAACCCCACGGCTGTATCATCGTCAACCGCGCGACCGTTGGTTCGGCTCTCGTCGGCTGCCACCCCAACAGACGACCGAGTACCTCCTGTCATTGGATTTAGTGACGTCGATTTGCTTCACGCAAGGCTGGTTCAGCAGGGGAGAATCAAGGATCTTGGATATATCAAATGGGTGTGTATGGCATACGCAAGTGCACTAAAAAAGAGACGCGACACGGTCCTCAAGGCCACTCCAATGTGCTCCGAGGATGAGATAGACTAGGCATGTCATAGAATACTATATACTGATAATCGATGATATTCTGTCATATGAGCGTGATCTGAGCTCCACAGTGTCAACGATGTGGTGGAAAACGTGACAAGCTCGCGGTGAACGGTTCGCGAGGGCTGTGTGTACAGCGCAACGTGGGTTCGGTCTTCACAGCTGGCGGGTTCCAAGGACAGATAACCAACCACCGAGTCATTGTGTCCGCCGCTGATTGCCGCCTCGAGCAGTGTCTGTCCACGGGCACTGCTTACCCGGGTATCGCAGCTTGTACTAGTATTCTGATTATTCTCAAACTGACATCGAAATTGAGTGCAGGGCCAGACTCTGTGGCGGCGAACAAGATGTCTGCAGGAGGTCGTACATCCTCCGACAGGAAGAGCTTGATGACAGAGAAGCAACCTAGCTGTACCGCGATGTAGAGAGCTGTAGTCCCTGGTAATTGTCGGATCACGGCCTCGTCTGAAAAAGATATCCACAGGCTCGTCGGATACAGGCCGTTGCAGCATGTAACACGGAACCCCCGTTCCGTGCTCTTGCACGAACGTTGCCTCCGTGAGCGACAGATGGCCACCCCCAACAACACTACCAAGGAGCGTTTCATGTGACATGTTTCCTTTTTCGTCGACCTCAAAAAAACATGCAGCAAGTCGCGAGATGGAGGAATTCCGAGAGAAGATAGATATCATGTGGCAGAGATGAATTGGCGTCGAAGTGCGATTTAAGGCAGGGCTTCTCCGCTTGCTGCGCCTGAATGGCATCCGTAGGCTGTGGGGGTCTTCGCAGTCTTCAAAGCATCGTCCTCTTCACGGGATAACCTCAATGCAGTATAGAGCATCCCACTGGCAGCTGGGAAGTGGGCGTGAGCATCAGTTCCGTTCTCCAGCAAGCAAACGATCGCGGGTAACACGTTCCGTTTCTTCTCCGACTCCAATGCAACATGCAACAGGTTGGGCTATGGAGGCCTCGGATACCGAGAGAAAAAAAGATATTGCGTGACAGGGACGAAGTGGCGTTTGACAGCAGTTTGCAGCAGAGCCTGAGACCTTTCGGAGGCAGTGGCTGACCATGGATTGCATCCACGGTGTCGAACTATCTAAACAGTGCTGTGGCTCATCTGCATCGGTGCTAAGCCAAGCCCGCAACCTGGTCTGGTGTTCTGGTGGAAGAGTTGATTCATCCACAAGTCTGGTGATACGCTTGCATGCAACGGAGATTTTTCGCCTATCATCCTCCAGTTGAAAATGGGGGCGTGGAACATCACACTTGTTGTGGTGACGGGCATGACTGCTGGCGCCGGTGGTGACTTCGTTGGCGGCGGATGCTAGCTGGCAGGAATTTTCGCGAGAACGCTCCATGGCGTTCGGAGGAATGCGCGCAGAGACATTAAAACCATTTCCCAACCTGACGTTGGCATAGAGCCCTTCAGTTTGTTCCTTGAGGCCTTGTGTACGGGAGGACCACCGCCAGTGGAAATGCAACGCGCAGTAGATCAGGAGACAAAAAGGCTGACTTGCGCGGACTCGGAGAAAATAAAGATGTTGTGACAAAGGACAAACCGGTAGGAATTCGACTGTTCGACAGCTACGCCGCGGAGCAAGGTTTTTGCCGGAGCTGAGGAACTAACTAAAAGGCTGCATGGGTTGGCTCAGCTTAACAAAAGCATTCTACAAACTTCAAAGCATTACCCTGCCAGAGTTCAGTATCCGAATGACTGCAATGCGTGCCAGCGGTGTGCAGCACAGTCGTACAAGGTTTCACTGCCATATGTTACTGGTGAGTGCGCCCAACTTGCCACAGTCGATCGTGATCTAACAGCCCTTGCCCAAGCTTCAAACAAGTCACTGTGCAGTGACTTTCAACTGTATATCGATGTACCATAGTCGCTTCCGTCGTAACGGACACAGTCAACTGAACCATGGAAAGACAGGGGTTCATTTCTAAATCAGGTTCGGGATCTCCCGATAGCTGACTAACTAATTCCAAATGAATTGATGGGTGCAAGCTTGACCTTTCGACTTTGCAGGACGATTTGATGGCTTATTTCGCGATGCCCCAGTCGTTCAATTCGGCTGTCAGGATCGTAAATCCAGCGGAGCAATCAGACGATCAAAAAGCAGCGGCCAAGCGGGG
>JBBPOD010000610.1:0-16039 GCA_038091255.1 Tylopilus intermedius | reverse complement strand
TTCCTAAACAAGGAGAGATGTGGTGGCTGTGCCATGTGGTGTGGGAAAAGGTTAGCTATTGAGCTAATTTCCTAGATAGGAAGCTATAGATAAGACCCTGCTATTAGTGAGATATGGTGCTAGCAAGGGTATTTGCTAGAGTAAAGAGTAATAAAGGGTTTGCTAATGATTTAGCAAGGGAGTGATAGGGGGAAACATGTGGGGAAAATCCCTAATAGGATGCTTTGTACACTGACAATAACAGATGACATAATGCTCTGTATTGGGTACAATAGTGCAAGAACAAATAGTGTGGATAAGTGTAGATAGATAGGCAGTTAGGGTATTTCTAGACTAGGTTTATCTAGGTTACAGTAGCCTAATGGCTGACTCTAGTGGCTATGATATGCTTATGTAATGAAAGGTCGACCTGAAAGTGGTCTGATCCTAGTGGCTATGACTTAGTTTTCTACTAAGTACTAATCAAGCCTATGGTTTGATAAGAAGATAAGAAGCTTGGCCCTGAGTCTAGATTTGCTTGACAGATCTGTAGGTAATGAACCTTCTAATTTGATTGACAAACTATGAAGGGATCTAGATCCAATCTATGTGGTAATAGAAGTAGATCTATGAAAGAAGACAAGATAGATTTATTAAAGAATAGAAGATCTATCAAGTGATATGAGTGATCTCAAAAGGGAAATGAAAAGAAGATAATGAGATGCCAAAAGCAGCCTGAAATGAGCTTCTTTTATACTCATTGGGAGTGGCTATGCTTGGCTATGTCAGCCACCAAGGCTGTTTTTGAGAGGGTTTTGCCATTGGCTGGTCATTTTCACAGTATTTGAGAGATTTCTGCTATTGGCTACCAATGCCATAGCTTCTCATTCCTGTGCATGGCTGTGCAGGCTGTGCATCTCCATGGTTACCAGGGGCAATGTTACTCTCTATTCAAACTAATACAAACTAAACCAGCTGACTAAGGCAAACTAGTTCATATCTGGATTTGGCCTGCTTACTTTATGCAGTGCCAGGGTATCAATTTGGGCTAGCCCCTAAGCTTTGCCAGAGGTCACATGACCAAGCTGTGCAGGCCTAGTTGATTAGCGCTCATCTACAAACTAGCGTAGTTCACTAGTGTAGTTACTGGTACATAAATATGTAGGAGAGAGAATGGGTCATATCTCAATGGAAGAAATTGGGAAAAATCTAAGAATTTAGGATCATTTAGGTATAGATAGGAGCTAACTGGTCCTAAATTATTGAAGGAATTGGACAGTAGAAACAATGGGAAAAATGGTATCTTTATGACCTCCACATGCTTTTGATAGCAGGCAGGTCAACGTCCCAGAATTTATTCATGTGCTCAATTAATGTTGTCTTGCCAAACTCAATGACAAAAGCATTTGGCTCCTGTTCTCTTTGTCTTGTTCCATCCCAGAAGACTTTTTGCCACACTTCAACCTGATCTATATATTTTCGACTTGGTGTGAGGTGGACAAATTTAACAACAATCCTCTTTGCTTGATCCAGTCTCCATCTATCACATTCCAGTCATATGATTCATGTGCTGGTAGAAAGGTGGAACTGTTCCTCAAGAAGTTACCTGTCAATACCTCCATTAATCTCAAGATTAGCACTTCAAGTAATATTAATTAAAAACATTAACAATGGTCTTGTGAATGGTGTCTTGAAAGGGTTCTATACTTATCAAGACACAACTGGTGACCAATCATACCAGAAGAAGATCGGTTACATTTGAAATATTCAAGTGACTCCTCAAGGTGTTCCCATCTCTTATTTGAATGCACAGGATAATTCTTTCATTGTGATCATTTCCCTTGGTGCAATTTTTTCTCATCAATGGTTCTGAGCATGTCTTGATCCTGCCCATGGAATTTTAAGTCAACCTGGATGCTAAATCTATGGCCAAATGTGTACAGGTATGTGTTTATCCATTTTACAGCAATGCTTGCTGTGACACTACTAACCTATTCCCCCAGATTTCATTGATTTTGGTGCAGGCTATTACAGTACACAAGAGTCAAGGACATTCATTTGAGAAGCTTGTCATTGACCTTTTCCATGTGTTTGCCAGAGGTAATTTGACTTGTTTATTTCTTCATGTGTTGTTGACCATATTTACAGGTCAGGCATATGTTGTGCTCTCTTGGGTACATTCTATAATAACACAATGTAAAATTCAAAAAGGTTCAAGGTTTTAATTAAAATACAAGGTAATTTGATGGGATTCTTAGAGAAAGTATTAAATTAGTGTGTACAATGCATGGTTTGCAAGTCAGGAACTCTTCTCACTCAAAAGTATCTTTGTTGATTCACATTAATATTAGTATATTGCTAACTTTCCTGGGTCATTGCCAGCAGTGTGGCATTAGGTTGGTACAAGGATACATTCAGAGATCTGTAAATTGGTCTTCATCATTTGACACTGCCAGTATTGTCTTTTTTTGTGCATATATGCATAGTTGACAGTTATAGAGATGATGGAGGAGCTCATAATGCAATGAGAGTATAATGTTCTACATGTCTACACTCACTTGCTGCTATAGCACATTTGAATCATCTCTTCTTTCCCTGCTGCATTGGATTAACTTTTCTCCTATTGCTATGCCATCCACACATAGTAGCCTGTTGTCCTTCTCCCCTGCTCCTGCATACTATGCCTTGTAATACTGTTGGTCTCACTTGTCTGTTTATTTTCATCTTTTTACTTACTTCCAGTTTTTGTTTTTTCTCCAAATCGCAAGTCCAAGTGCCAAGCCTTCCATGCATGTGACCATGACTATGATGTGCATATATTTACATACCTTTGTGGTTTGCTCTGGATTTGTCTCTCACCTTCTCTCTTCACACAAGCTAGGTATCACTCATATTCATGATATTTGAGGCATTCACTAATGCTTTCTAGCATACCCATCATGTCTCAAATGGTTTTGCAATGTGTTACTTCAATTTCAACCTTGTTTGTATATATCCACTGTCATCTGATGCAACCTCCAAGTCATTGCCAGGACCAACCCCTCATCCTTCATCTGTCTTCCACTCGGACTTCAGTTGAATGGACTTCATTTCTTCTCTCAATACAACCATTATTTTCCCTTTTGACTTGTTGCCTTATCTCTCACTCAATGCTACTTGGGTAGCTTCAGATGTTGGCAAATGGTTGTCCCATATTTGCTCATTCTGTGAAGTATGCTACTTTTTCTACCAACCATGCCTGATTTGAGTCTTTGAAGTGTTTTCCAATCATCAAAGGTGGGAATGGGATGACTATCATTGTGGGAATGCCAAGAGGTGTCCTTGGTGTCTCATGCATTCAAGCACCTCCTACGATGGCTTTCAACAACACATTTGCTCAATGATCTGTTTTCATCAAGAGCAGAGCCTGGGGCAAACTATATGTGTTGTATGTGAAGAACTCTATATATGCAGGACCAGTCACAAACATACTGGCCATGGCCCAGGTCTCTTCATGATCACTTTTTTGGTCTGGGAGGATGTAACAATCCATGATTATATGTTCTCTTTCCTCTATGCACACATACTTGCCATTCTTGAATTATGCTTGAAGATTGACTATGCTATCTGGTTGGGCTCAACTGCTTGTATGCCATGGTCTGGTGCCAGTCCATTTGATTCCAATTACACCTACTCCCATGATGTCTTTCATGCTTCATGCCCTGTATGTTTTGCCACCACTTTTTGTTGTCTGTGCTGTAATATCTTTTTGCAGAAATTCTATTATTGTCATTTAGAACACTCTCCAATCTTTTTTTTAGCCTTGCCCATGACCATCACATGAACTTAATTATGTGGCACAATGCCTTGTTTTTACGTTTGTGATGTATTGACTCCTATGAGACCTGGTAGTTCTCAGTTGTCAGGCTGGTCATTATTTTTTGTGAATGTTGTCTTTCTTTCAGTAGCATAGATGTCACCATGCTTGACACTAGTGTCATCATCTGTATGTTACTGTCTTATGGAAGCATTTTCCAGACCAACAAACATTCTTTTCTGTTTTTGACCAGATCCCTAGTTGTAGTTATGATCAATAGTGATCTTTGATGTACCTTGATATTTGATGTCATTTTTTGTGACACAGACATCCCTTATCTCTTTCACAGCAGCATAAATGTTACTTTTCTTATCCCAATGGCTAACACACCCAGAGTTGCATTATTCTCCTCTTATGGATTACTAAATTCTTCCTGGCTCATTGTTACAATCGCAATAGCAGTTGTACAATGAGAGCTAGCAAAGGTTGAAGGTTCAAAGTGTCTTCCTTTGCCGGAGGTTTTCCGAAAGGTAGAAGTGTCTCCTTTGAAGCAAGATAAAGTCTTTGAGAGATCAAGGAGGCTTTGGAAAGCCTATTGAAGGTTTCAAGGAAATGGGGCTAGTGTAGTATTCATCATTGACTAGCTTAGGGTAATATACAGTACTAAAAGGGTTAAATAGGTACAATGGTATTGAGTCAAGGATTATTTTAGACTAGCAGGTAACAAGATAAAGCTAGAGGTAAGCATAGAAGAGGTGTCAAGAAATAAGTCAATTGGGGGAGTTTTTGTAAGCAGTGCTAGCAGTTAGTCCAAGAAAGAATTCAATGGATCAAGTCAAGAAAGCAGTCTCCTTAACCTCTTTAATATGTCCACACATGCAGTCTCATTCCTCTGCATCTTACTTTATATCCCTAAAGATCTCTTTCTAGACCCTCTTTCTGATATCAATTTTGACAAGTGGTCCACTTTGGCCAATGGCACTGTCAGGCTATCCAAAAATGTGCCATATATTCCTCACCCCATTTCCCAAGACAAGTTTTCTTTTCTGTACACTAATGGTTCTTGGGGCCCACATAAGATTAGTATGCTGCCACAGGTGTATGATCCCAAGCACCCTTACTTGGGTCATATTCTTATTGATGGCCATTGCCACTTTTGCGCTTTGCAAGTTTTGTATATGATTGGATGTTTATACCATAGGATGCAACAGAGATGTCATTCAAGGTAAACTTTTGCATAGTAAACCATTGATGTTTTATCCTCCCCATGTCAACTGATTGGATCCTCTTGCATTTAAGCATGCAGCTTGTGGTTACACCTCCCATCTTGATAGACAGGTATTTGACAAGTGCATCCTTGCAAATGCAACTACTCTCTACAAACAGGGTTAGTACCTGTAACATCTTATCCGCTCTTTCATTCATCTGTTCTTATTACAGGTCCTAAGCCTTCACTGCCTTGCAAACCCAAGCCTCAGCAAAGTGATTGGCAATGACAGACAAAGAGTATCTGCAATCATTGGCCATATGGGGTTGCAATTGGAACTATGCATGGCACTATCATGCTACTAGTGATAAACGTCCAGAACACTCAATTCCTGACTCTCCTATTCCTTTTCATGGCATGCACTTCATGTATACTATTCCCCCAGTCCACTTACTTGCCAACATGCTATCCAATGAAAAACACACCAGGATGTGCTTTACTTGGATTTGTATCTGTCACATCTGGCTCCTCCAATATCAGGATTATTGTCTTAACCATGCCTCTTGCATCATTGCTACTACAGACAACAATGAGCCCCCTTGGAATCCCATTTCATCTTCACACTCAGGCATGGCAGGGCATTTTATTAGAATAGTGGTGGTAAAAGCATTGTTGGCCTACTCAGTCCAGTTATGATCACCACATCTTCTGGCACCATGGCAGCACCCTTCAAGTTGTCCTGGGTCCCTTGCAAGAGGACTTGGAAGAAGAGAAAGACAACCCTAGCCTGGCATATTATTCTCTTGTGGATAACTTGTCCCCCCTTCTTAGTGCTGAGTATTACTTGAATTTGAAAGATTTTGACAACAAGCATTTTTGCAACCTGGTTGTTTATGATCTTTCCTTACTCAATTTACAAGCTACAATTTGAGGAGACTGACAACCATGTCATGCACATAGAGAGTATGTCCCCGCTGGATCACTATGCTTGCCTGGAAGCTCATTAGGACTTGTTTCATTCATCATGCCAGTGGGAGATTTCCCCAGGCCTGAGAAGCATTTCCATGGCATGATACCAGCTGAGATTCACGGCCTAGACCATGTGCTAGATGAACTTCATACCCCTTCATGTGGACTAAGATTTATTTGGCAGTGATTTTCACCCATATTATGTTAATGTAATGACAGGGAAATTTGTCTTGGTGAACTCTGTGTGTGGAACAATCTTGCACAACAGAGTGTCACGTGTGGGAAACAACTAACATGCTTATGGAACACCTGCCTTAAATCTCTATTATCTACACCAACTTCAAATCTGCTACTTTCTGTTACTCTCCAATGCCCAATCAGACCCAGTGACCATGTAAAACAGCAACATGGAACTCATCACCATCACTGTGATGGTTGTTCATACCTATCACAATGTAATTAATTATTATTCACTCTCACATCCACAATGCAACTAAAATACTAGGTCAGCATCCTCATCATGGTGGATTGTGTATTGATATCAACATCGACTGAGAGGTGATCAACACCACCAGCAGCCCATGGTTGATCTCCTACTCAATGCCCAATTGCCCACCCACCAACTCTTGCATGACCACTATGCCATTACTATGATCAAATGAATTCTAGATCCAAGGTGATGACCGCAATCTTTATTGGTACTAGTACATTGCTTCGACAACCTCCACCCATTCCAACAGAGATCACTACTGCCTGGGGACCATAAGGAGGCTGAGAAGCTTCCGAAGCCAAGTCAGTACTGCTGATAGTTTACATATATATATCTATTTGCCAAATTGCCAGCAGCATCACTTTGAATCCCATTAGTTACCAATTGTGATCAAAAGTGGTTAGCTGCAGACTATTGACTTTGCTAAGGTTTTTTTAGGAAGAGTGAGGAAGATGAAAAGTGCTCTAGAGGCCATCATCCTAGACAGCCTGGGGTTATTCCAATGGAGATATTGACCTCAACCTTGATGAAGGATCGAGAGGACCACATGGTCGAAGCATATTATGGAGAGAGATAAGGAAAGAAGTGAAGCAACAGGACAGCTACACAGTTGTTGGCATCAAGGGCCAATTTGTGGGCTTTGAAAGGATGCAGCCAGAATAATATATCATTGCCTGCTTCTTCTCAACTGTCTATTATAGTTTACTGACAGAATGGGTATGTTCACTCAAGCCAAGTGAATCGAAGATATACAGTATGGTAAAAGGACAACAACACAATGAGAGGAGTCCAGAATGCCATGAGTACACAAAACAAGAAACCAAAGGAAGGTTATTATAAATATGCCCCTCAGATGTGGGACGTGCGTTTGGGCTTGCCTCCATTGTCCAGAATGATGTCAAATTTATTTGATGTAATGGGTGTGAAGGTGAGCTTGTAGGTGACTGCCTGAAAAGCTGTGAAAGGGAGCTATACAACTGTAGAGAGTGTTGAGCTCCTATAGCATTGGTCCCAGGGTGATTGAACCCACCAGATGTTTTGAAATGGTTGATCCATTCCCATGCTGCCCATTGTGCCCATGGTTGCCAACCACACAGCATTGGCAGTGGAGTATGCTACAATGTTGGCTGGAGTGGCCGGTTGGAAAAATGGCCTATCCAAGCAGTAGAATGGGCTTGTGCTGGCAACCTTTGCATAATGCTTGCTAACAGGATTGGTTCTGACTAAAAGACCATTCACTTTTCCCACAACCCCACCGCACAATTGGCTGCAGTAACATTGAGATGTTTGAGGAAGAGATTACAGGTATAGTGGATGTTTCCTCATTTGTTCATAAACCTTCTTCGGGTTTTGGAAAAGTATGGCAGTGCAAGCACCAACCTACACAGTGTTTCCAAGGTGGAATGGTGCTCCTGGTTCATCAAAATCACTTTGTCCAAGAACCTAGACATCTAGACACCACCATGAGGTGATTGTATCAATGCTATAGAAGTGCCCACCTTTACAGGCACTGGTGATTGGCATGAACACCGAGTGGAGTTGCCCACGAGGCATGATACTAGAAGAGACAATGGGATTAGAATTTTAAAAGGAGGAGAAAAATACATGCAGCACATCCCCTGGGTGCAGCAGGTGCACCATTCCTGATTCAATACAGTGTTAGGCTTACTGGCTGCTTGCTTGCTTGTTCCATAGAGGGAACAGACAGGGATTATTCCAGTGGAGATATTCACCTCGACCTCCATGAAGGATGGAGGGGACCACACAGTCAAATCATATTATGAGAGAGGTAAGGAAAGAAGTGAAGCGACAGGACAGCTATACAGTTGTTGGCATCAAGGGCCAATTTGTGAGCTTTGAAAGGATGCAGCCATGATAGTATATTTATTATTCATTGCCTGCTCCTTCTCAGCTGTGTACTTATAGCTATGGCAAGCAGAGTTTGGTGATTATTCATTAAACCATATTCAATCTATTTTCTCTGTCAACTTTTGATGGGTCTCTCTTATCATGCCACTTGTGCCTACTGGATACATTCAGTAATCCTGGTACCTAAGGTTTGCCATGCAACTTATTGCTCAAGATCTCTCTGTCAACATGAACGACATGCACAGAATTCTACATAGCAGCATGCAGTAATACTGGTATTGTCATGTTCCCAGATACAGGTGAGATCATACACAAAGGTCATAGCCTAGGACAATGACAAGATGAAGGTAACAGACCTGATTGTGATGAAACATGGTGTAAAGAACTCACTGAGGAAGAAAAGGTGAAGAAGGATATGCTAGAAAAGAAGAGTGCAGCAGGGTGTAGGTAAGCCGCGCGGGAGAGGCAGTGGCGTGGGCGCATCAAGCGAGGCAGCTCAAGGCACCTACTAGTCCTCTTCCGCCGAACATACCTACACTCACCAAGTACAATCAGGAATGTGAATACTTGCAAACCACATTATCAGAATGACTATGATCACCACTAAGAGATCTAAGCTCTGACCATTCACATCACACATCACCATGACTGGTCTAGACCTTTGCTTAATAACCTCTTTATGTGGAGTGAGGTTTATTTTCCATTGCTTAGACTGTGTGAGACATTGTTTTCATACACTTCACAGGAACCAGAGCGGTTCTGAAGTTTTTCTTCATATTTCCAATGATTGTGACTATATACTTTATGGGACTTAAAAACACATGGTCACCTGCCTGTGTGCAACATATGCTCGTTAATCAAGGCTATTAACAGGTCCTTGAGGTAAATCGAACAAATAGGAATGGATCCCACCTGCCCAAGGTCAGTGCAATATAGTACATCAGGGGAACCTGGAAGTAGCTTGACCACAAATAATAGGACACAAGATACTTTACTTGTGAGCTTCCATTCAATTAATTTGTGGCATGAGGGGTTGTCCTATAATGAGTACAGAAAGAAGGAAATGCCCCTGTTGTTGCTTAGGGAGCAGGGATATGACCAATGGTCCTTTTCTTGAAAACCAACAGTCTTTGCAAGCATGCTGATTACATTCAATCAACTGCAAGATATCTCTTGGGCAGAATCTATAACACTGAGAAAGGATGTCAGCTAGAGGTATGGATAGAACTGATTTTGATTATGAGCCACTTTGAGGAAGAAATGGATAGGCTAACTTGCTCCTTGTCTGTTCCATAGAGGGTGAATCCACTGGAGTTTTCTCACCCTAGGTTAATATAAATAGGAACATTTGCTCCAAGCATTTAGGGTACATGGGACCAGGAGAGTGCCTCACTTTGTGACTGCCATTCTTTTTCATAACTCTTGCCAAATATTTAATATTTGATCTCTAGAGGCAATTTAGGATGAGGTTGGGCAAGAGTGAGGGGACATGAGATGAGGACAAGGATAGCACCTATCCTCTCCATTGAGAATAAAGCCAATTTATTACCTACTACACCATTCCTAAAACTGTTGCCCCTCTTCTTATCTTTGATGGACAAAGATAATAAGCTGCATGCAATTGTGATGCATTGCAAGGACACGAGGTTGATGTTGACTTGAGAAATTGCCAAAGGAAGCATCATGTTCTTCAATCATTTCCCATGAGCTCCTAGGTGCTTGTAGGTATCTATTGTTAGTCAATATTGCCTAGATCCACAAAGGCAGTGACAGAGCGTACTTCATCAGATAATAGTGAGGCAGATAGTGGGGTGCACTGCAAAAAAAAACACTGGAATTCATGTTTCCAGTTTGTAATTTTAGTCTCACCTTGTGGTCCTTGCCTTCATTACTTATCTGCTGCTTTCTCTCTTTAGGATGCTAGAGACCTGCTCAACTTTCTGAACAAACCCATCGAAAATGATTTACATGACATTTTCATCACAAGTCATCATTGTGGCTCGAGAGTAGGTCACCATTCCTGCCTAACTTCCCACAATGGAGGGAGTTTGGGAATCATGCCTCCCAATCTCATCTTGTACCATTGGAACAATTGGTTTCTCAGGGAGGGTATATCTGCAAAAGGGTGATGTAAATATTGACAATGTGGATGTATTGAATGCTGGGCTCACGAAGTTGCCAGTACTAGCAGTGTCTATCATGATATAGGCACTGTCATGCACAGCTCAGGCAGCCCATATGGGCCATTTCATGTGATGTTGAGTGTCCCATGCAGTGTATGCATGTGAACATCAATCAAATCAAAACCTTAGTTGCATTGTGAAATAAAGCCACTTTGCCACCAGTAAGAATAAGCAATACTTGGTTTTGAATGTTTTGGTGACTCCTGAAATCATTGTCTTCCAAATGTATGCCCAAGTGGAAAACTAATGTGACAGCAGTAACAATGTGCAAATGAAAGAAGCCCCATGGTTTAGACAGACAATTTACCATTGTTTTTGTGAGCTCTAGTATTTTTTGTGTGGTAAAAGAAAAAAGGAAAGATATAGCCCCTTCTATTACCTTTCATTTACTTTCAAGGATAGCATGTTGAACTAAACCCTCTTGTTCTTCATGGGTGCCACCTATTGCAGTCTCAGTGAACATTAGACATTGAAGCTTCTTTTGAGTGAATAAACTTCTCAGCAACTTGAGTCCCAACAGCTTCTAACCAGAACATTTGACACTTGGCATAGCCAATTGGCAGTTCAGTTGTTCTTCCTTTACTGAGTCTGACTCTAAGGTAATAGGGTTGGCAATCCTAGTTAAGACTTGTGTCTTGGAGATGGGATGGAAAGACAATAACAAACTCTAAAGGAATGCTATTGTCAGTACTAGTTTTGTAATAAGGGAAAGCTTGTTTGGAGATTTCCTATACAAGAAGGGATTTGCAAAACCAACAACACTCAGGCTGAGATTTGACTTGACATTCACCAACTCCTCATTGTCTCCTTCAATTCTATTTCAGCCCTGCATACTTGTGGCCTGCCCCATCAGATGCCTGCAAGAAACATAAAAACATCATTGTAGAGAAGAAATTTCACCATGGGCTGCTTGCTTATTGACTTCAACTACTCCTGTTCCCTGAGTACTGGAAAAGCAAGGTGTATCCAGCAGTGATTGCACAGCACTAAACAACATATAGGGCACAATATCATTCATGGCAATTGATCTTCTCAAGGTGTATGTATGCCAACCTATCACACGATTTTGTACAGACTTTCTTGCATGACCTCGAGTCGCTTATCTATGTCCTCATGTGGGTGTGCATTTTTTATCAGGCACCCAATGAGGTTCGCCAAGACAAGCCTGCTGAGCAGACTTGTTCCAAGCAAAACATGCCAATCAACATTCCAAGAATTACACAACCAAGAAGCTTGGTCAGTTGCTGTCAAAATCTGCTTGATAATTTCACACCATATTTCAAGCCCATAAAGCCCTTCATTGAACAGCTCTACAAATTGACTGCAAGATATCTGATATAAGGAATATCAGCTAAAGTTATGGGTAGAACTGATTGTGATTGTGAGCCAGTCCTTCTCTCCACATATTAGGGAATCCCAGTTGCCTGCATCACCTGCATCATTGTTCAATCCCAACTCCTGATGAATCCTTCTTGTTATCTGGCAGTAATAAAAAGGTTGCAAAGCTGAAGACTGATGGTTACATGCAAAAATTCTCTGAAGAAGATTGGTCCTCAATGACAACTTGGTCCATGGTAGATTGAGGCCTTGCAACTCTACTTGTGGCTTATCACAGCCATTCCAGCTTTGGAGGCATCTTCTCTTCACAAATTGTTCAGGATACAATTGTACCAGGTTGAGGGGAATATTTGGTCTGAGTCATATGTGCATGCTACAAGTATTATATTGCTCCTTGTGGGGTTGGTTGATACATACAATTTGAACATCAACCATAAAGAGACAACACTCTGCCTGTGGGTTTTTCTTACTGTTGCCAACATAGCATTGATGTGCAATATGGTGCATTTACAACAGGGAATTCCTTTGAGGAACTTCTGGGGTTGTTTTCCTACATCATTTGATTTGAGTATAATTACTCTTTCCCTTATGGTTGTGATCATTCTTGGGCTTCTTTTTTTGTCCTAACTCTTAAGCTTTGAAACTTAGACCTGTTTTAATAAAGGATGTTGCCCATCCTGAAGAACTTGGGTTTGTCTTGTGTTTCCTAAGAAATAATCATAGTAGGTTTACCTAGCTTATTCATGAAGTATTGATAGTATTACCAATGGTGAATTCCCTGAGGTATTGTCAACTAGAGCTATTACCACTTGGAGGATCATATGAAGGTCCTTTATGTTTTTAGTTCTCATATGGATTCTTTGGGCTTTTAGAAAATCAGAGGACCTTTTCTATAGCCTCCTCCATGCAGAACATTTTGTTTAGGTGGACCACTCGCTGTTGCTTTGATAATGCCACACCAATATAGGTGGCACTTTTCCTGTCTCCACCTCCAGAACCTTATTATGATTGAGATAGGACTTGAAGGAGTGGGAAGTGGATAATTATAAATGTTTGCCTGCATTCTTAACACAAGAAATAGGAATGGTGGTCACTCAGATAGATTTTTGGTTGTCCAGAACCATTTGAAGAGATGGGAGGCAAAGAGTTGCAAAACTAGTTAGGAAGTGGCAGGTGCCAGTGAGTACCTCACCTAAAATGTTCTTTTGGGAAAGGCATAAAAGCCCTTCCTGATATCAAAGGGACATATATTATAACAAGAAGAATCAGGATCACAGTGGTTTTGACCCTCCTAGTGTGGTTTCAATGCTGGTATAGAAGTAAGAGGCATTTTATGAAATGATTTGAATCCTAGAACTATTAGCAAAGTTGGAACACATAATTGATTTGTTATTGCAGATAGTACAGACTGTTGTGCAATGCTAGTAATAATAACTATTTATAGCATAATCATTGATCTCAATACTTAGCTGCCAGGCTAAAATAGTTTTTCTCACTGTTAGAGCTTATTATTAAATCATTTTGGCTTGCCTACCTACCCTCTTAAGCAGCTGATTCTAAGTAGTACAATGTATTTGTCTTTTCTATATGTTTTGGGACTTTTACATCACCTGTCACTAATATTCATGTTATGATTGGTTTCTCTTTCATCTCTTTTGGAGCCAAGGCAGCATGCACAAGGACAGAATGGCACTGGAAGGGGGGGAGCATAAATTCCAGGCATTTTGGTGCCACTCAGTGTTGTTTCTCCTAGGATCCCCCATCTTTTCTGATGTCACCCAAATGTGATGGAAGATAAAGGAAGTTTTCTTCTTCTTACAAGCACAATACTAGTCACTCTTAGATGCATGTCATGTCCCCTACCCAGGACTCTGGTCGATCACTGTCGCCCATCTTGTCTGCTGATCAAGCATTCAACAATATTGGCAACATATGTAAGTCATACACTTCTATTGTTCCTTTTTTCTGACATTTGGGTCAGGAGCTTGATGCTATTTGTACACATCACAAAGAATTGCTGCTCCTAGCCTGGTGGGAAATTCTGTAGTGCTTGATGAAAAGCTTGTAGATAACACCCTTCCGACCCTGGCCCACTGGGGCCTTCTAGTTCTAAGTAGTTGGAGTCAAGAATTACTAGTAAGTACAATGGAATTATTCCAGATGGCTTACAATTCATTCCTAGTGACAATGGCCACCATGCTGTCAATTGCCATTGCACCACTGGCAGGTCCATTCCACTCTGTCCAAGTTTGCCATTGTGGTGTCCAAAAGGTCAAATCCAACTTGGATTCCGCCATGGGAACATACAGGCTTGAATGAATTCAAGTTGGTCTTGTCATTGTGTGAAGTAGGGTCATGGTGTGAAGTAGGGTCGTGGTGTGAAGTAGGGTCGTGGTGTGAAGTAGGGTCATGGTGTGAAGTAGGGTCATGGTGTGAAGTAGGGTCATGGTGTGAAGTAGGGTTATGGTGTGAAGTAGGGTCATGGTGTGAAGTAGGGTTATGGTGTGAAGTAGGGTTATGGTGTGAAATAGGGTCATGGTGTGACAAGCTATCCAGGTCAAGATGGAGGCTCATGAGGAGGATGCTGGCTTAGGCTGTTTGATCATGGTGAGTGATCAAGGCTTATCACTCTTGATCCAAAAACTCCCATGCTGCTTGTCAATTTCTATGTGTGGCTATTCTAAGAACAGCAGTTATGATCTAGATCTCTGACATTGTCTACAACACTCAAGCTATCAAGCTGAGCCCACAAAAAAGCAGAGTCCCCATCTGATGACTTGGAAATTGTGGATGTAACCTAGGTATGCTAGTGTATCTGCTTGAGTTGTTCAGTCATCCTCAGTCATATATTTACAATATTAGTATCATCAGTTACATTCTAGGCTGGCAGGAAGCTGTCAAGGCCCATAGCCAGCAACTGGCTCGAATATGTCAATCTAGTGTGTGCTCTGGTGCAGGTCTGACACCATTTCAATGGATGGCAAAACCAACACTGTCATCAAGAATCCTTCTGCTACTAGTAAAGTCGCTCTTGCCTGTGACACTACAAGTGCACATGTATGTGACTGTTCTGTTTGCCAGCTTGAAAAGAGTCATTCAAAACCTTATAGACTCCTGGATCATCCATAGGTGACATTCAAGTTCATGTTGAGGCTGTACATGCTAGGTCCTTTTCCTACCTGTCCAAATCATGGTATTGACAAATAGGTTATTATGTATCGATCTGGCCCATTGAACTCATTCAAGGATTTTGGGAGTGAGATAAGGCTCTACACAATTCAGATTAATAATCCTGCTTATGCACATTATAGATAGATTTCTGACTCTGGTCAAGATTCACCATCTAGGTTCTGACTTCCTTGCACTGGCAGTTTGTTTCAACTCCAAGTCTGTCCATCATTACTCTGCCTCAGTAGTGATTATGAGAAATAATCCAATGTTCACTAGGTAACTTTCCATACACTTTTGGTCCAAACTTCCATACCTTCAAGTCCTTTCAGCAATGTTCTCCCACCCAACCAGCCTGAACTTGAACACTCCACTATGGGGAGGTTATGTCCAAGTTGATGTGACCACCATCTCCACATATCCTTTGTCCAGTTTCACTAATTGGCAGGATTTAGGAATGTCACACAATGACTCAGGAATCAGACGAGGTAAGCCCTTATGCACAAGTAGGGGTTTTGCTCTGGGAACAGTAGATATGGGATCATATGTCATAGAACCAGCATGTGAATAAAAATGACAAACATTTGGAAACCTGAACTGAACAACATAAGTAGTACAAATCAATGACTTGAAGACACTACCATTGCCAGCTCCTACTAGTACTTGGCACTGGCAATGGCAATTCTCAGGCTGTCAATTTATAGTGACCAATGAAACCTCATGTGCCAGAAGCAGTTAACAGACAGATTCGTCCAACTTTAGCCGGAATATTGATGTGCACAACAAATATAAAGGGTGCAGCACTCACATGTTCAGTGAGTTCCTCCACCTACATTCCCCCACTTGGCACTTCAAGTTTGAACATCACCTTCAGCCTGAGATATCCATGGATATTACTTTTTTTAAAACCACCAACAAGCAAATTTGGGCCATCCTGTCAACTTTGTACCCGAACACAGACTCCTAAAGTCACAAAAGGGCATTCTGAAACCAGATGCGTGCATCAGGTTAGCGGCCAAATGGTCTAGTGGTATGATTCC
>JBBPOD010000609.1:0-16054 GCA_038091255.1 Tylopilus intermedius | reverse complement strand
CACCGGGTTGCGTCGAAAGAAGTTGATCTCAAATACCGCCTCTGGATACGGTAGGTTGAGGCGAGCCAAGTTGGCCTGAATAGAGCCCCACAGTCAGGCAGGCAAGCCATCATCGTCATCATCAAATGCTCACGTATAATCCTGATGGGCCATCGGAACCGCGTAAGTGTGAGTGATGAGTGATAAACTAACGACGGCAAGCCACCCACCTGTCTTCGGTGATCTGAAGTCGGGGATGCCAGCGGAAGTGCTAACACCTACATGAGCGTGCCAGTGAGCCAAGTCGCTCCGGGTGAGCAACTGAGGTAACTCTTACCAGCACATAGCTACATACACGACCCCGCATGAATCGCATGAGACATGAAACGGCGGTGATGCAATCACCATGAGAAATACATTCCGACAGCTGTCAGAATTCATGTACTTGGCGAGTGATTGGAGATCATTTGCTTGTAGAACTTTCGGTGAAAGTTCATTAGGGTAGGAGCGGAAGTTCATTGACACGAGAAGAGAGTTATCGGATCAGCGCAAAGTAGGATGTCGTCACCGCTGCCCACTCGTACGGGACCGCCGTCTCCGCCCAGCTCCTCCGCTCTCCTGATCTCGCACCCCGCATCGCCGCGACGCTCCTTGTGGACCCAATCCCCTTTCTGCTCCACCTCCCTAACGTGGCGTACAACTTTGTGTACCGCATGCCGCGCACCGCCAACGAGTGGATGCTCCGGTACCTTGCGAGCCGGGACCCAGGCGTGTCGCGCACGCTCTCGCGGCACTTTTTCTGGGTGGAGAACGTCCTCTGGAAAGAAGACCTCTTGGACAAGGTCATCACGGTCACGCTGAGCATGCAGGATCAGCTGGTCGATGCAGAGGCAAGGAAGTATCTGACGGGAGAGGACCAGGCGAAGGCATATTGGCGAAAGGGGGGGTTGGAAGTGGTGTGCTGTCCCGAGTTGGATCATGCGATGATATTTAACGTCAGTGAGGGGTGGAAACGGTTGATCCTCATGTTGGATAGGTTCGTGCGTGAACGGCCGGCTTGATCAAGTACATATCTGTAAATCACAATCTTACTCAGTAAGAGAAACAGAAATGGAGACTTTAGAGATGCAGTGGCCGTGCCGCAATCCTTATCAAAGTTCTCGAGCTACCAGTAAGTTTCTAGCTCTCCCCTACCTCTGCACCGTCGTCGACCTCGCTTTCTTCATCTTCTTCGTCCTCCGTGTCCTCTGAATCTACATCCGCGCCCTCTTCCGCATCCCTGCCCTCTTCGCCTTCGTGATCCGGCCATTCTTCGTATTCCTTGAGTGCTGGCGGTAGATCTGTTCAAACCGATTCAGCATACCTGTTCAAGGAATGGATTGGAGGCACGTACTGAAGTTGTCGATGGACTCTGGAAATACTGCACGCCAACGAGTCTCATGCTCCTCGCAAACTTCGGGTTCGAGTTCTCCCCTCCACTCGCAGTGCCACGCCGAAGCGGAAAGATGCGGGCATTTAGCCTGAAATTCCGTAAAGAACGCGGAAAATGGCCAGCACGTTTTCTGGCTCAATCCTCGCGTCGATCACGTCGACACGATGTCCCACGGGGAGCGTCAGTCCGTCGCGTTCGAGCCACCCACTTGGAGGAACCTCTGTATACCCTCTTACGTACCAGAGGAGAGCAGTCCACAATGATGGACAGATTTGTAAAAGCTGCAGAAATCCATCTGGCGTGATGCCATCTGAATTCGTGTTCCAGCCCCACAATAAGGCCATGCAGACGCCAGTGAGAGCAAGTCGTTGGTTGACAGGAACACGTTCCACTCGAGGTCGACGCGGAGTTCCCGAAGGTCGCTGAAAAACATGCATGGCCACAAGTCATCCAAGACGAGACCGGGGTAGGTGTCAATTCCTTCTTCTGTCCAAAGAGGATCTTGTTCCAACGACAGCTTCTGGATTTTGTGGGCCATACCGGATGTGTGGGTATTGCGCAAGAACGAATGGAATTCTTGTGGCGAAGGGGAGGCCCAAATGAAGATAGTGATATCCGTTAAGGCAGGTAGCTGAGTCTGAGAAAGAAAGTGAGTAACCGTCCCCAAGCATTTGGTCTCAACTTGAAGCTTGTGCAAGTTGGGAAAGAAAAATGGTGTTTTGGGGGGCGGCAATGCTGGATCCAGTGTGAACTCGAGCTGAGACAGTGTACCAATATCTGAGAGGTGCTGGAGAGTGTTCGTGTCCAATGAAATGTCAGAACAGGCTACGATTACGAGACTGCGCCATTGGCAGATCCAGCTGCAGATGTAGTTGATGCATGCGACATCAACTAGACCAGGAATCCTTCTGAACGCGTTGTACTCCAGGGTAAAGAACGTGATGTTCGGAGAGAATTTGGAAAGCGGCCATAAAATGTCCCGGAGGGAATGCAGACTGTTCCAGCGACCGAAAGCGAGTCAGTGACGGGAAGGGAATTTGCAAAAGACGATTGGGCTGGATGTCAAGACAGTGTCTTAGACGTCGGAGGTTTGGGAAGAGTGGTTCAGGAGAAGGAGAGTTGGCGAGGATGGTGATAGCCTTATTGTCAACTCCCCGGGTGAAGTCCCCCATGGATCGGATGCGACGCGCGTAACTGCGGAGGGCTTCCCACTCTTTCTCCGTAAGGGATCTGTGAAATGAATAAATCTTCGCAAAAGAAAACACGGGAGATAAGTACACTGAATGCTGGTAACCATCGGGGTCTGACCTCATTGTGCCGTCGATAACAAGCCTCTGGAAGACATCGCACCAGAGGGGAAGGGTCAAGCAACTCTCCTCAAAGCACATCCAGCGCTGGCTCTTTGAACGCACGGCAAGTCGTGGCCACGGGCACCATGCCAGGAACAAGTGCGTGATTGGGTGTATGACAGTGGCCGAAGATGTTCAAAAGGATTTCTCCAAGCCGGAGCGCAGGGTGCATTTTCTACAAGCAGCGGAATCGATCGAAGCTATTTAGGAAGCTGTGTTGCCAGTATATCAAAGCACTGACCAGTATGGAGGGCCGGATGTTGGCTGGATGTTCGTGAACTTGGCAGATGCGGTTTTTGGATGCTCCGCATGTCGGCAGGAAGTCCAGCGGCAGCGGCAGCAGGCAGTGGCAGCATTGTCAATGACATGCCGCCAGCAAAGCGTGATACAAGTAAAAATCATTGGAGACCTTCCAATTTGGGACTGAGCGTCGCAATGCTATTCTACAGACGACACACATCAGATACTAGACTATACCCTGACCAATCGCCAGTGAACCTGAAGTTGAATCACGAATTCCTGTGGGCTCGTGGAACCGAACCACGCCCTGTTGGGGTGACGGTGGTTACTGGTATGTGACTACGACGTGTCACAGCAGCAATGGTATCGCACTATGTTAATTGTTATGGCAGGACGCCAGTGGGGCCTACAATCAATTCACTGGCAGTCATTTTTCGCTATACAAAAGACAACAGTCGAGGGCACTTCGTTTGAGAGAACTTGCATAACCGGGCCCTAGTTAAATAACTAGATAGTTTGGGACCAGCGGCTAGTGCACTCCTGTTCAAATCCTATGAGTCGAATATCACGAGAGCAAGAAGAGCATACCGAACACGGAGTCAATGATACTTCCTCACAAGATGATCGGCCAAACCCAATGCATGCAACCAATTGCTAGTGTCATCCTTTTCCTTTAGAAAGTGACCCCGCACGAGACGAAACCAGCAAGGAAAGCGGCGATGAGCTGGGACGGATTCCGAACTCGAGCACGAGCGGATAGCAGATGGCCAGAACGAGGCTGGCGGGGTGACTTTACAGCTCGTAGGTGGTTGTCGATACTCGGTATACCCTCGCGTGTCGATGGTGAGGGCAACCTCGTCGAGCGAGCGACATGTCTTCAAAACCCGTACAAGTCTGTCTGGCCTGCCTCTCGCTGTCCACCAATTCCACGGCAAATGCGAGGTCGATAAAAAAGCGACAGAGGTTACTGAGTTCCATGAATGGGCTGCAAGGCTTCAAAGTTGATCACGCAGTGACGCAGGCCCTGGACAGCGGGTTCCACGAGATGAAATCGACATCGGCGCGAGGCGAAAGCGGATATGGCTCGCATGGATTTTGCACTCATACGCAAGTTGACGACCGTTTGTGACAGAATGAAAGCCCACAGCTCGCAGGTGGTAGTCGATACTTGGTATACTCTCGCGTGTCGATAGCGAAGGCAACCTCTTCCAGCGAGCATGCCTTCAAAAGCTTTACAAGTCCGTCCGGCGTGATTCCACCTTCGGTGTCCCAGCCCCGATCTGATTACAGGACTCGGGTCCTGGACAGCCAGTTAGTCCAAAATGAAGAAATATCTTGCTGGGTGATAACCTTATAACCACGTATGTGCCGTGGTAGGACAATATGTTTCTGGGAGACACTGTGCTATTGGAGATGCACTCTCTAGTCCTCCCCAAAGCCTGTGCAGCGCGGGTCCTTTGAACGTGCGGCATGTTGTAGCCAAAGCGAGTAAAGCAGGAGCCACTTCAGACGATTCAGAAGGACACAAACGAAGGAGGTTGAGAAGAATCTGGATTCTGGAGCGCGTGAAGCATGGTGAGCCATCGTTCAAAAGCGTGGGAACTCTTTTACTCCTTCATGATCAGTCGACCGACCCACCTGACCTTGAAGTTTCTCATGAGACCTTTCCGGGAACCAGGAAGGCCCTATAGACATTCGACTTCGTGTGTGGGTTTACAACAAGGACAGATGCTATGTCTGATCGTAAAGAATTCCGCTTGAAACGTGAGATTTGTTCCTCAAAGGAGCCCCGCCAGCCCCGCCAAAACAACCGCAGCAACGCTGGACATCGCCACCACATTTTTCCCGGCAGCGTTACTAGCCGTCGCGGTTGGCGACGAAGCGGACATGGACGACGTGACATTGGCACACGTCGACGTCGCGTTACTCGGAACTGTCGCATTGGCAGCCAAATCTGCACACTACTATCATGGGTAATGCAAAAAAATCAATAAAACAAGGTACCTTTTTTCAAAATGGACTCGACCTCTGGCGCATGAGCAACACACGCTCTGGCTATTGCAAGTCCGAGCGCGCCGCTTTGACCGGTCGTTCCGCCGCCACGTACCAGAGCGAATATGTTGTAGGCACCGAGAAGACCAGTGAGCTTCAATGGACGAAGAACGGCTTCGCGATCCGCAGGCAGTGGGATATAGTCCGAGATTGGGGCAGAGTTGATCAAGACAGAGGTGGTTGGTGGAGAGGGAACCTTGACCGAGGGCGAGAGCAGCGTTGAAACACTGGTTGTGGCTGGCTCATCCTGTACGACCGTCGACTCCTCCGGTTTTTCCTGTACCTTGATCATCCAAACCTGGCCGCACTCGTCTTTCTCCTGCCCACCGTGTAACTCCGTCCATACGCGTCCAATGTCGCCCGTTTGCCCATCATCGCCTCCTTCAACATTCGTTGCTCGCATGCCTCCACTTGTCTGGTGCTCTCAAATGAGCTGATCAGGTTTCCCAGGTACTCGCAGCTCGGTGATACCAGCCGTCTTTGCGATGCGGTGGTACAGTTCAAGCTCCTTGAGCGAGAGAACCAGCTGCTTATACATTCCCGCGCTCAGCGTGACATTGAGTTCCGTACCCATACCCGCTCTGTCCGCCCAGGCTGGCTGTGCAGGAGGCAGCGCATCAAGAGCAAACTTGGGAAGAGGATACAAATGGAGAGACTTCTGCGTGGCCCTCGTGGAATTTATAGCATCTTGGAGCCCCCGATGACCTCATAGTAGTCCGACCGCGTGGTGTAAAACGTCGGCGTGGGCGGTCTTTGGCGAGTGGGTTGCGAGAAGTAGTCGGAGTCGCCGAGGTCCTCTTCCACACCTTCGAGGGATGCGGGCGGTGATGTGAGTCGGTGCGGACGTGACAAAGGTTCTGGGAGGGAGACGATAACGACGACAGAAGGGGGTCCGTACGTTGAGTGCGGGGAAGACGAGCTTCACGGCGACCCCGAGTCGCATCGCCGTTACACAAAATTTGGACGAAACGGTCACGGTGATCAGGGTCCGTTGGTCGACTGGACAGAGTGGTCCGGGGTCGCTGAGACTCTGCTACTCCTCGCCCTCGCCTCAGGCTGGTCTGCCAGTGGTGAGACACAGCATAATTTACGGAGAAGCGGGACCGACGACACGACATAGTCTAATGCCATCTCAAGACCTCTGTGACTTCCAACCATCGAGATGAATCACGCGCTTCGGCCCAAGATACACGAGATCTTCACGTGTGCTTACTGCAATGCGCCCCGATTCAACTCATCTTTGATGAGTGGGAGTAAGAAAATAAACTAGTAGAACCGTTTCAAAGTGTGCGTCAGAGATACCATGCTGCCGCCCCCGATTTTTGTCGAAGTCCTCGAGCCAGGTTTCTATATCTCACACTGGCACCGCTGTGTAGTACTAGTATATGAAGAGATTCTCTGTGGTACCGAGTGTGCGCCCTACGCCGACGCCTTGTGAATGGAGACCTTGGTTCAAGTGTTGTTAGAGCTTGTCAAAGACAACGAACGTTCCCCTCAATAACGAGTCTACTAAGGACGAACTTGAATATGTCTTGCCAGTGAACCCTAGTATGTTCCTGATCCAGTTTTTTTTCTCTATCCCACTACCACTCCTAGGCCTTATCACTGCAAAATTCACGACCGAAAGGACCCGCATTAACCTCAACCAACCGATGAAAGTTGAAGTTCAGCCAGAATCGTCCAAAATAGAGCTCAAGACTAACGACGAAGATCGCAAATACGTGATTCAAGCAACCATCGTTCGGTTTGAACCGGTGTATTTCCGCTACTGGGTTTACTTCCTATCGAAAGTCGTTGCCACTCCGGGCCAGTACAGCAAACGTGTCTTCCACCTGTTCGATGTACTTCCAGAAGCGCGTCGATCGTCCGTCCATGTCCACATCAGGTTGATGTGGACATGGACAGGCGCACGACACAAGCAACATCAACCACCCGCCCCCTCGATGTCAGGGACCTTAGGCATAAACACTGGCATGTGCGAGATGACCTCCTGTATCAACGACTGGTTGTCCATCACCGTCTTTCGTGCTTTCATGATGCTACGCGACGAGCGCTCAGCGGACGCAATCACGAGCCGCACCTAACGTGTGATGTATTGGTGCTGTGAAGCCAACTACACTATCGTTTTGCCTGCAATACACGCGGGGCATTATTGAGATAAAAGATCTTCATTACCATTACCTCGATTTCGCATGTAGATTAGATCAGTACAAAAAGTACACAGCGATGTTTGTTCACGAAGACGGTGAAAATGTGCCTTTGCTTGCCGTGAGCTCCGCGTCAAGCTTGTATCCCGTCACCTTGAGGATGGTTGTGTGAGAATTCCCGCCAGACATAAGGTAAAATATTACCTTATCCCAATCGATCTTTCGTCTAGTGAGTAGAAGCGCACGTCTGAGGCTCTTGAATGCCTTTTTCGCTCATCTCATGGTATGAGTCGCTCAACGATGTCTGTAACCGTGTTTCATCCACCTCGATCAGCGCAAAAATCTTGTTTGTTGCTGCATTCGAAGCCGCGTTGACGAGTGTAGATGGAATTGGTATCGAGAGGTCGTACAACGATTCTAATTGAGCCTACGCGAGAATGAGCTTGGTTCCGCGATGCAGAGTGAGCATGACTCACCGGAGTGGTTCTGCCGCTGTATCGGGTTCCTCTGGGCGAGGATAAGACGCTTCCTGACAAGATCATACAGATGGATAAGTCTTCAAAACGCTCTTCTTCCTCGTCGTTTCCTCATATCCGTGCGACGTCGCTGACGATGGTCGGAAAGAGAGTGGTGTTTCGTGGGGGCGCGATGAAAGAACGTGCGGGATAGATACTTGATGGTTCGCTTCTGGGGCGTCCGCGAGGATGAACTGCGCGAAATTGTACTCTTGGACTGCGGGAAGGAGGCTGTCTTCGAGGATGTTGTCGTTGACGATGACGCGCACACCTATGCGCCATCAGGACGGGGCTGGTCAGTACGTGGCACGTCGAGGACGGAGGTGACAGCGAACTGTTGAGGACCTCGTTGACTCGGATTTCTCCGGGTGACGATTGGGGGACAAAGGCGCTGCGATGTTTTGTGTACAAGTTGTGCTCAAAATTGTGTAAAGTGGCTGTGAGATGGCACATCGGCACGGTACGTTCGGCACGTGAGTGAGAGTCATGTGGGCGAGTGCACAACTCATTGACAAGTGCCACAGTGTAATGGACCAATCGTGTCATCGTACAGTATTACTTAATTTTTTGACACGGGTCCTTTGGCAGAGATTCTGTCCGTGAAGACCCTCCCCCACTTCATGTGCTCGAAGTATTCACGCCAGACACGTCGATATCGTTCCCGGAGGAGGTCTTACTCGTCGACGACTGGCTCGCGAGTCTCAAACGACCTCGCGCAGAGAGGAAGCAGGCCTTCTTCGGTGAGTACGTCGCAGCCTGATCCACCCAAGTTCATCGGTGACCAGACGAGCAGCTCAATCTACTTCTCGTGATGTATATCAAGCATCCATTTCATGGCCACCATCCACCAAGATCCTTCGTCGACTTTCTCGGTCATGTCCAAGTCTCGCTCGAGGCAACCTACATCTCCCAAACGCCAAACCAAGATTCGCCAGATACTGCCACCTTGGCTCCACCTCGCACATCGTCCATGGCAAAGAGCCGACTGTCATCACTTCATCCGTCGATCTTTCCACCCCACGCGATGCAGACAGCCGGAGCGGGCGACCGGCATGGATGCCGCTTTTCAGGCTCCGACGACGCGAAGGACGAACGCCCTTTTGCGGGCGTCTGCACCTTGTCTGACGCGTCGTCGCATCCCGCATCGCATCACGATCTTTCCACCCCACACTCCGAATCCGTCGACAACTGAAAACGACCGCAAGGACGTGCAGTCAGAGGGAACGCTGCTCTATTCGGGCATCTGGGGAATGAAGAAGAAAACGGACGAATCATCCAAGGAGAGGTTTACCTTAGTGTTCTCCGAGACACAAGGAATTTGGATCGCCGTCTACGAGCTCTCCTTGATTGTCTGTGAGTAGGCCCTCATGCCCTGGCTTTCGGTGCCGACCCATGCTAAGCTTCCCAGCTTATCTACGCCTTGCCGTCGCCGAGGCCCTTCTTTGCCTGACCACATCTGCCACCCTACGAGACAAGGCGTTGTCACTCGCGCAGTCAACTCACCTGCTAGTGGCATATCTGACTAGAGCGTGCCTCATTTCTGATCTAGAGTCGGGGACTGCGGCAGGCGGTGAAAATGGCGAGGAAGACGAGGGAATCGGTGACACCGGCTTCTAGGAAATCAACCTCCTCGGTGGTCCCACGCTAGGCACGTCTTTGTCTCATCATCCGTGCCATATTTCGCTGTGCAGTCGGCTCTAGAACTTCGTCCGATTCCGAATCACTCTATCTCCCATCGACGCGACTAGGGAATGACACTCGGAGCCGACTCTTTGCACTCCCTCCGTTGTCCGCGCCGATCCAAACACCTCCAACTTCGAAGCAGACTTTTGTCCTGCGAAAATCCTACCGCGAAATTCTACAGACAGTCTCTGGGTTCCGCGTTCGAATGCGCACCGTATCGGTTCCGTCCTGCTGCCGAAAACCCCTGATCACGATCGCAATGACTTTGAAAGTGGGAACGAGGAGCGTGAAGCCGGAAACAGTGAAGAACGGTCGTCCTTTGCGTCGAGGTTGAGAATTCTGGGGAGGCTGGCCCAACTATGGGTTTCTCGCTCGAGCGGCTAGATGTCAAGATCGGCGGTGAGGGCGCGACTACCAGACTGCTTGGGTTGGGACAGGGGGCCTTTGACTCGGAGATCGAGAAGTATCTCTTTCCTCTCCGAATCGGCTCAATGGAGCAGTACAACCTCATCTGCGTCGTGTCGTTCTGGAACACACCACACGATCAAGACAACCTTTTGTTGGCGGACCGGGGTTCCGACAACGGTGGCGAATTACAGAGAACAGATTGTCGTCTACGGTCGACCTTATTTGGCAAGTGGCATCGAAGATGAAAACGCCGTCCTGTCCTACCCAACTCAAACCTTCTCCTCTCGATGGAACTGCATTCTAGACTTGTCATCTCGGTCTTGCGAGGAACCTGTCGATTTCCATGAACCCACCGGGGGACGCAGTGCCCTCCCAGAGCCTCCTTTACCCTTTCCAGGTTGTACTGCTTTCTCTTTTTTGTCTGCGCTCTCCTCCCGTGCCTCCGCCCACCCCTCATGCGATCGCAGGCAAACGACACACACTTCCCGGTAGCATTACAGCTATGCGTGCTGTCAACCCTCCTTCCAACTTCCGACTTGCTACACCCTCGCGACCAACCCGGGGGATCTGCAGTGTCGCCCACCCTCACCACGGCAGTCTTCACCCCTCCTTCTGTCACACTCCAGACGTTCAACCGATCGATTCCGACCCCGTACGGGATGACACCGCCGCCGAGTGGGCTCAACGTCCACGTGCCCGTATCACATCGGTTGAAGTCACTATGGTCACACCTTTGTCACGCCAACTTGATAGTTTCGACACGACCACACCACGACCAGCGTTTGTAATGCCAAGCGGTCCCCGCAAGCTTCCTATCGTACTTAACTTTGTGAGTGCCAGCTCCACCCGTACTTGCTGTCTCTCGCCCCTTTCATCAGATCTTCGTTGCCGTCATCGTGTCACTTTGCCATCGCCGCGGCCCTCACCCACCCCACTCAGCAGCGACAAGGCCCAGCAAGTCCCGAAGAGGATGATGAGGGCAACTTGAACAATGACGACCACGAGGAGGACGGCGCATGCATGTGCCACGTCCCACCTAACGACGAGGACTCGCACTCGCCCCCGCTCCTTGCCCTCACCCTCATCTCGCCTTGCCGCGCGTGCCACACACTCCCACTTACCCACCTTCACCCTTACCCCAATGCTCTCATGTCAACACCACGACACGCACACCATGACCCGCTACTCCACTCCCTCTCCCTGGCCCTCACCCTCTCGTTCGACGACGTAACACGACGTGCATGGATGCCATGCAGTGACAAGGACGAGCAGACACGACCAAGCAGTCCCTGAGGATGACTGGATGAGGGACGGCAATGGCGAATTGGCGATAAGGACGAGAACAGCGCATACGCATGCCTCAACCGCCCAGCGAGGACATCGACGAGGATGGGGGTGGCGCATGCGCGTGTCTCGACCCCCAGCGGGAGCAACAAGCTGCACCACACGCGAATGCCGCGCCCGTGCTTTGGTGGTATGAGGGCTTAGTAGTGTCTCGAGTACTTTAGCTACTTTGGTGCTTTCGTAGCTGTATACGATGCTAAAATTCATCTACAATTACATGATGTGGAACTACGTCATTGCTATTTGTGAGAATTTGAATGCGTGATGTGGATCCAAATTGGTCAGACGGGCATTTGCCCCAAAGCCCCACCTTTACCATCATTATGGCCACACCTCCTCATGTTCCTCTTCGGGTAGAGGACGTATTCACCGAAGCTTTTTTCGAAGAGCCCGAGGACGTTGAGTCCTCGACGACTTCCAACACTCTTTATGAACCCCCCGAGGAAGATTCGCCGTCTGGCCACGGACACAACGCAGCAGTCGAGGTACCCCTCGAGTCGCATCATAGGATTTTAGGTGAGTGGAAATACAACCGCTTTTCAGAGCAACTAATCCTTCGTATTCGTAGATGATTTGCAAGCCGTTATTTATTCAGAGGCAACCGGTTGGGACTCGATCGCACAGGGCTCCATCATCTCGCTCGTGCAGGACCTCCTTTGCGGGAGGATCCCTCTGTATACCCTGACCGAGTCCCTTACTTTTCGCACAGACACCGTCGCAGGAACGATTGCCGACCAAATCACGAGGCACCGTGCCTCGCAACTGCTAGGTTTGTGGTGAACTCAGTCTTTCCCGTCGATTTCGATGATCAACCACCCATCAGCCCCCGATTTCGTACCAGATCTCAGTACCGGATCCATTGATCCCATGCATGGCATGGTTTATCGGATCATCGCAGGAGTGCGTCTCATTTACTCACAACGAAACACGACTGAATTTTTTCGAACAGCTCCGATTGGCGTCGTTCCCCTTTCTCATCAAAGTATGGAGAAACACCAAGGCAATCATCCGCTACCCTCACCCCACCATATTCAATGATGTTCTTTACTCGCACATCTGGCACTACACCGCAAACACCGTTTCGAGGCGGGTCCGTGCTTTCATTACCAGGCTGACCACGTGGGACGATACCGTCGGTTTCCCCTTTTGGCACATCATGGATACCTCTTGGCTGATGCGAGCCATGAGCGAGGACTCTCCTCGTGCCAGTGGAGACACTGATAATTCTGATGAGACGGTGACCCTCGATGATATTTCGCAGTGGTTTGCACATCCAGCCCTTCTATTCTTCCTCTGAGCGCTACTGCTGGACCCCAATTCCCCGTTCTACATTTGTAGCGTCGAGTTTTCCAGGATTAGCCCTCTCCGTCACGATCTCACGCTGATCCACCCGGTTGAACATATGATTGCCGAAAAAAGTTGTTTCGCTTTGTCGTGGGTAAGTACTAATCTTCTGTATCATAAATGTTGGTCTAAACATTGCATAATTTAGCTGGTGATTGAAATCCGGGCAGCGATCTTATCGTGCTACCAATTCGCGGATGACCCTATTGTCACATTCGAGCGCGTACAACAGGTCGCAAGGGAGCAAGCGCGCACCTACTTGTTTTTTAAGAAAATTCTGATTGACGTGCCAGTGTCAGAGAAGCGCCGCCAAGGATTGACAGCCCTGATTGACGCAATCAAACAGGCAAATTAGTCCTAAGTAGTTTCGTATATATTGTCGTCGTATCTACAAGGTACTCTTTCGGTTGTCGATTACATAACGAATGTTGATTGTCACGCGCGTATGACCGTGACCATATATATAGTAAGGGGAAAAGCTTGACTCATCCCTTTTGTCCTCTACGTCACGCAATGTCGGAAACTCAAATCGTACAGACCAAATCCGAGATGAAGGGGAAGAATTCTATGACTCGACTGCAGACAAACAAGGGGGTTCAGTCTCCCGTGCAGTCTCCGCAGTCCAAGAAGCATGGTCTTTATCCGGGGAAGGTGGATATCATCAAGTATCAAAAGGCGCAAGACCCCGCTGCATATGCTGCTGCCATTAGAGAAGCTGTCCAGTCTATGGTGAGAGCTGTGAAATAATGACTATAGACTCTACTCATATTACCAGTACCTCCCAATTTCTACGTATCCATCGTCGGATACTCTCCGGCTGGAATACAGAAGTGCATTGCAAAAGAGAAACGCAATGGTCAACGCACTGGCCGATGCTCAGAAAATCTGTGAAGAGTGGGAGAACTCTGTACGCCAAATGCTTGGGGGACAGGAGGTACAGCGAATCTCTCAAGAGTACAGCGTGGTCGATCCGGACGACCTCGATACCATCAAGGGGAAATACAAAGCTGCCGTTGGGTGTGTTCGAATGAAGGATTTCTGTGCGTCGAATGTGTTGTAGGAGCGTTTCCGCCAACTGTTTATTGTCAGTGGCTTTTCTCTTCGAAGTGTTCATACTAAGTTTGCAACGTAGTATTTCTTCTTTATGGCATGAAACCCGCGACCACTACTTTCATGGACAAGTTATGTTGTCACATCTCGTGCCCCGGCCGCTCAGCGTGTACCCATTGTTCTTTTAGTTCCCATTATTCTTGTAGTACTCTTGTTGTCTGTTGTAACTTCTGTGTTGATGATCACATCGCATCAGAGCTTTGCTGGTTAATTGGATTTGAGGCCATTGAATACGGCTGGCGGAGAACTTGTGGAGGTTCACTGCTATTTTTCTCTTGGGTCCTCGCCCACTTGCACGATACTGCTCATCGCCCTCGTCCCTACTGAATATTTTACTCAAGTCATATTTTCTCATTGCTATTTCATGGATACATCAGCTGGGGCTGCTCGTAGGTGGTGCCCTCGTCACCTTGTCCTTATACGAGAGGTACTAACAGTGAGAGATCACCTCAAAATATCCACTAAGTTCGAGCCCCGAGCCCGCCTTATCGAACTTTCTCATAGCTTACAGGTGCTCTGGATCAAGGCTGAACGTTGAATAGTACTTACGACAGATTGTGCAGCCGAGGTGATCGTCATTGTTCGTCATCAGGCAGAAGGTCCCCTGACACACTTGCAGGCGTTATCAAAGTAGATCGTGCCAGCTTTTATCCTTAAGAAATCGCAGGCGTACGACTCGGACGATGCACCTCAGTACGTCAAGTCTTCCATGTCCTATAAATAACGTGCCATCCACAGGCAGATCAATTGGTCCTGTGCGACGACTCATCTACACCCCACATGACGAGCCCGCCAGAGCCCGATCGTTGTACTGTGGCGCGGGACCTAAATCAGGATCAGCGTATGCTTTGGGGGTATGTTTCACTTCCTCCATGCCGTGGCCTCTTTCGTGAACGCGGGCAGTGGCTAATGCTACCTTTGTGCCGTCCTCCGCCATCTAGTGTCTCCATTGCTGCGCGGGGCATCGTGGGCGAGGGTCTGAGACTGCCATGGATCGTGCTTCCAGGCTACACGGCCGATCATGTAATCGTGATGTCCACCGGGAATCTCGTCGCAGCATTCAAGTCACTGACTCACTGACTCACTGAGGGTATGTTCATAGTACTAATAGTGCCGTGCACTTTCCCATGTCGTTAATCAGTTGACAGATCTCGTATACTTGCTTGCCGAGTTACAGAGCTGTTCTGTTTTCATGCGTCCTCTACCGCACTGCAAACATATTTATCACCTTCTTTCGTCGTCTTCGCTCATATTTTCACCATTTTCAGTCGACTACGCCAATCACTTCTCTGATATCGCAAACTCTGGGTAAGGAGATTCTATTGAGAGGTGTGTGGAGCCAGTTCGGAGGTTGCCGGAGGGTTACATATGACGACTACGTTTGGTTTGTCGCATGGCGCTCTAATCCCTCTAAATGACGGACAATATTGGTCAAGTATACACACAAACGTGCGTGTGTGGCCGAACCTTTGGTGACATGGGCCCCTTTACGCGCCACGAGAAAAGTTGTCGAAAAGGCAAGAAGCGGCTCTCTGGTGCCCTCTCTAGGGTAAAGGAGATTTATCAAGCCAGAAAGAGGGCTCGACGTAGGACTCCCAGCCCTGACCATGGTTCGGCGTCTCACGAAGATATTGAATTCGCGAGTACTCCACCCGCCGTCTTGGAAAGTACACTCCCTTCGTTTGATTTACAGGAGGTGGGTAAAGAATTGCACTTCACATTCCATATCGTAGGCTCACCGGATTGGGTACTTCCAGACGGTTTTACCGCAGCATCAATCAATCGATGACCTGGTACCTTTAGCGCAACGTAGGTTACGGCGCTCAAATCGCAGACTGCCCCTACGATTTCGAGAAGTCCTCCCTGAGAGCTTGGCGTCAATTCCTCCGGCTCAGATATTTCAGAACTCGCAAACCACTTCCGAACAAGACATGTACCCATCTTCGTCCCAGACTGCCCCCTCCCCCTCCGTAAAGCACTCCGCTCGATCCCTCTATGCTTCGGCGCGCAAGCTACTTAAGACACAAATAAACAAGTTCGGGCTTTTCCGCGTATACACCAGCGACTCCCCTCCCGCTCACGACCCGGATGATCCCTACTCGGTTGAGAGCATGCGATCACACGCTAGCGAAGCCTCTGGTTTTGGGGCCTCAGATAGATCACCCAACCCATATTATCCTTACCCCAATCAAACTTCGATGCGTATTGGTGACTGGTATTGGAACCAAGGGACACAGAAATCCAAAGAGGGTTTTACACGGTTACTCGACATCATTGGAGACCCCGCCTTCAAACCTGCTGCCGTATCGCGTACCGCGTGGGGTGCTATTGACTCGCAACTTGGATTCAACCAATTCGACGGAGATGAACCGGAGTGGGCGAATGAGGATATGGGTTGGAAGTGCTCATCTGTTACAATCTCGGTGCCATTCCATCATCATTCAAGGAACC
>JBBPOD010000608.1:0-16071 GCA_038091255.1 Tylopilus intermedius | reverse complement strand
AGCGCATTTCCAACAATACTCACGTCCCCACACCCCCTGCATATGCAGGGCGTGCGTAAGAGCATTTTCCCTCGGACCGGAGATTCCTTGTGATCCCCGCCTTAGTGTATTATGTAGGACTAGACTTGTCAGCCGCTACATAATAATAACACTGTCCAAAAAAAAAAACAATACTCACGTGATATATTCGCAGAAAAATCTACAAGTCCACAAGGATTAGGAAATGCAAGCTACAATCTATTAGGATCTACTGTAATACACTACTGCCACGCCTGTAGCACATTTGGACTGTATCACTGTCCGGCGTGTGAAGTCGTGTGACATACCGTGACGGCTGTGTGACCATGACGATGTAATGATGTGTCGCTGTCATTCCTGCCATAACAATGTGACAGCCTGTGCGAAATTGGCTGTTTTGCTGATTTGAAGGAGGGTGAGTGGACGATCCACGCACTTGAGACACGATAAGACTCGTCTCCGGGTCTGGAAGTGATACAACCACGATTTGGGACATCAGAACCAGGAAAAAAGTGCTCATCCAGGCTCTCGACCACAACCATTCCGTCATCGTAGTAAGTACTCCCCGTAGGGCAAGCATATCACGATGGCAACATTTAATAACGGATCAGTTCTAGTCTGGGCACCAATGGCTGTTTACTCATCGACGATCCACTGGCAGTAGAGGCCACCCCTTGGTACAACAGTTTCATCTGATCCAACAACCACGTCCTCGCCGTATCCGGCTGTACAATTCTAGGGTTATCAATGATTGTCCGTCGTTTGACAGGATGTCCGACGGCGTCGCATTTTAATAGAGTAAGTGCGAGAGAAAAACAGACACGTACGATGGTTCAAATCTCCCGTGGGGTACGGCAAATTCGTAATCCACATTTGGCATCTCAATGTCATGTCGGTAAGACGGCAACCCTTAGATTTGAATACATACCGGCTGTCTGGCCCATCTGTACAGCGCTCGTACGAGCTCAGTATCAGGATGGAACATACTTGAAGTACGGTCATTGCTCGTCCGTTCTATGGTAAGTAAGCACGTTTTATACACTTTCCCGGCGGGTCTTGCTGTTGTTGTTGCCACTGCAGCGTGTCGGAGTCCAACATAGCTGCAGCGAGGTCATCGCCGCGGCGCGCGGAGTCAAGGACCAGCTTGAGTGGTGAGTTTCACCATGACAATCACCGCCGCAATGGACAGTCGCAATTTGTCACGGGAGAAGAGGCACGAGTTCAGGACTTACACGCGATGGCCATCCACAGCTCGTTGATGTGGTCCGTACGTACATCCCTCCGTGTTTCGAACCTTTTTCGACACCAAATCCCTATGCTATAAGCCTCCGAGGGATAAGGTATGTACTTCACCCGATCCTCCCATATGAAGTCTCTTTCTACACTGTCACTCGTCCTTCTCTTCACGTCTGCTTATCCCTTGCTAGCAGCCTCGGGAAACTTCACCCTCCCACTGACAGAGGTCAAGGGTACTGGTGCGTACCTCAAAGGTGCTGCAGATGCGAGTCGTGCTCGTGCCGCATTTTTGAAGGGCCGTGCTCCCGACGACTCGGATCCTGTGCCTGCGACACCCGGGCCAAGAGGACGCCTTCTCTTACTGAATGTCGCTGTCGGGGATCCTGTGAGATTCTATGACCTTATCTTCGACACTGGTTCCCCCGTCACATGGTTGTGAGTATGCCCGATTGACTCAAGTTGATGCACGTGAAGCGGGATAATATTTCTAGTAAATATTATATCGCGTCCTCCTCCACTGAGGTAACACGCCAGATGATGCACCTTGACTATGGGTCCGACCCCGCTCATCCGTACTTCTATGGGATTCAATGTAAGACCTTGGTTATCATCTCCACGCCTGATTACTCAAGCTTACACTAGATAAGGACAGAGTGTTTCTCGCACATGATCTTGTCATTCAAAGGCAAGCTGTTGGGGGTGGAATTCAGACTCATGGTTTCGACTCTTATTATGGTGTGCTCGGTCTCGGACCCGTCGAGGGGACACCGGGCATACTCTTTCCCGACAGAACAGCATCGATTCCGACTGTGATGGACAACCTCTTTGCGCAGCGACAGATTGAGCGGAAAATATTCAGTGTCTATCTTCGGCCCTCCGAGCATGGCAGTCGGTATTCATCTTTAGTTCTGTTTCATGACTGATTCATAAGCTTGACTTGTTCAGCGGCGGAGGGGAGCGTGACCTTTGGAAGCGTCGATCCAAGCCTGGTATGAGCATTGTTTTTCATCGTGCACTGGCAATCGTGTCTCATTTGTGGTGTCGTTTACAGTATGTGGGCGATCTGACCTATGTTCCTGTGACAAATCAATATCCTTCTTCCGTTTACTGGGGCATTGAAATCGCGTGCGAGCACGGTGACAGGGAGATCATCCCTGCTGGCACTCCGGGAATGACCGACACTGGCGCACAGAGTATGTATTGTCTTTGCGTTTGCAATGCCCTTTTTTTCAATGTCGTTTCCAACAGTGATTCTCCTTGCAGACGAATACTTTCGGGAATACGAGGAATCAATCACCGGAGCATGGTATGATTGGGGAACGAACCTCTTGGTAGTCCCGTGGTATGCCCACGAAAACTTGAAACCTCTCCACTTCCACATCGGTGGCGCGGTGTTCACCTTGGATGGCAATGCGCAGTTGATTCCACAGGAGCAGAACGAAGCATGGGGTGGGCGGCAGGATCAATACTATAGCTGGATCGGCCCCATGAGGGCCCCGAGGGGATCGGGTACCGACTTCGTCTTAGGACTGCCGTTCCTGCGGAAGTTTTATACAGTCAGTAGCGGTTCTTCTTTGGTAAGTACATACTAATCGGTCACTCCTATCAGGCATATGCATATACCACGGACGCAACCAGAAGACAAATTGGATTTGCCAAGGCGTACGTCTTTACACTTGTTGAAATCTTCGCATCGCCATTCTGAACTTGGTCATTACAGTAGACACTAGCAATCTCCATTGGGCTGAAAGATTCCTGTAGGATAAATAATTGGCTTAGGCAATTGGGGATGACTGGCACTATCCGTCGTCAACAGTTGCTTGGCAGGGTCATTATGACCTAGATTCTTATTTCAGTTTTCTACTTCGTCCGTCTGGACATGGAAATATTTTGCCTTGATGCCGAAATACGATTGTATGCTTTCACCTAGCCAGCCGGGGCCCGTATAGTCCTTGTGTCGAAGGACAGCTTGCAGTCTGCCACACTCTGTTTCAGCACTATGTATATCATGATCTTGCAAGGAATGCGATGCAACAAAACGGTGAATGACTCAGTGGAGGTAAAAGCGACAAATCGCGCCAATGATTCCAAGAGGCAACGTTTTTGGGGACCGGACTCTGTACGGACATGCCGCCGTTCTTGATACGTGCAGGCAAACGGTGGCATCCACGCATCGACTTGTTCAGGTGGCGCCATCGTCAAGACACTCAAAATACAGGTCGCATCTCCCATGAAGTTGGGGTTCTCCTCGACGAATTCATGGACGACGTCGTAGCACCCTTGTGCATTCTGCCCAGTGGCGCTCTGACAAAAGCCCATCGAACTTGAAGGGTCGGATGATTGGCGGATTATTGTCAGAGTGCTCCTCGACGTTCCAGAGCCTGCTACAGCGTTGCGGCCCGGGGGGAGATCTACTGGACCGATGATCCTATTGGGCGTAAGTAACCTGTCAACTGGGCCTGAGGCCTAAAGTTTGAAAAACTGTGTGGAGACGATATACTGTCATTTGACGGTAGGCGAGAACGCATGTTACTCGCGAAAAGTAACATTCAAAATAACGACACGAAGATCAGCTACGTACATGGTGCGACCTTATTGCATCCTGCATGGGACTCGTCAGCGGACGGATGGTCGTCGGCGTACCCCCGAGCAATGCCACTACGACCCTGCTCCAATACGCTTGGCGCGTCTTCGCCTACTCGTGCCTCCAAACCTCGAAAAGATCGAGATTGCAGGTACAGTGCTGTCAAACAATGCAGGCGAGGTCAGAAATAACGCAATCTTTGCTTTGTGCGCCACAACAACACACCTGCGGCGCTCTCCGGCAGCACTGTCATCGTCCCATCTCGGTTGCGGAGCACCATCGCGCTTGGGGTTGACCTGTCGCCGTCAGGGGAAGATTCTTCCACTGTAGGGCAATTCGAAGATCAGGTCACCGGGAGTGCAAAATTCTATGATCTTACCACCAAACCGCCTCGCATGGCGGTATTTCCCGGTCACAAGCGAGAACGTTGGCTGGTCTGGATCTCGGTCTTCCTCCTCGTGTAGGTCATCCATGCGCGCTTTTTCAATATGGTTAGGGCAAGAGCGATTAGTCATCGTCGAGGAGAATACTAACAATCGTATTCAGCGAGAAGTCGTCCAAAGTCCAGCACATAGCGGTCGCTCCATGTACCTTCAGCTTGGAGCGCAACCTCCAATTCATATGGGGTTATTATTGGTCGATAGAACTCCTTGATGGCAGCTTTAGTAACTGAACGATGTGACTTGTCAAATGACCACGACACCTTGGACTCGATGACGCTGTTCTCTGGACAGGCCGCCAACACGAAACACTCGATCTCCATAAAGTTTCCCAGTTTTGCAGGATTGAGCTTGCCGACACTGATCGTATAGCTCCTCTTCTGCGCCTTTGCAAGAATCTTGCGAAGATGAGATATGAGAGGTAAATAGGACGCTGCCAAATGTTTGTGAAGAAAACGCGATCATCATACTCCGGTACTGACCGACACCCAGCGTGCCTACGAGGATACCAAATACGTCTGCATCGCGAGCTTTTTGGACAGCAGCGAAACGGCGCATAAGCAATTTATTCGTCCGCTCTGACTCTAGTCTCGAGGATTTAGTGATCGGATTGTACGAGTAAACCTGTATTGTCACGGTCATGAACAAGCATCAAAATCGTCAATCAACTTAACTCACGGGGCTCGAAGCGTGCGTCATCAATATATTTGTGAGGGCAAGGCTCTCCTCACCAATATATAAGATAGGTGTAGCCTCATTGGTCTTGGGCTCGCTTTCTGATGGCGTAAGTACCTCGGCTTCATTGGCGGGCTTTGAAGGTACTGGCGGGTCAATCCAGGTCGGTATTTCATCATAAAAGATGGATAAGGATAAGCCAGTTTTTTCTCGCAGTCCTCCCACGATGTCTTCTGCAAAATCCGTCACCTACCATTACAGGCTTAGAACACGCGTTAAAACCCACCTACTCTGTATGTGTATCCGACGTCGTGCCGAACAAGGAAGCGGTTTGTCTCGCTTTCACGCGCACCAGACACGCTCGCGATGATCTTGCTGAACTCCTGGATACAATCATCGACGTTGATTGGTTTGCGACCAAAGATGTAAACGACGGGAAGCCTAGACGTCCTGTTCCGACGCAGTCAACGCTAGGTTGCGATGAGAGGGAAGTAGAGCTTACTTGCTCATGCACGCATGGCCATAGTGAACCATCAAATTGGCATCGACATGCTGGGCGGCGACTTCGTCGACACAACAACTACGATTTCGCGCATCGTTTGAGTGTCGAGCTGGCAGCAAGACAGGGGACGTGCCTCACTTGCCATAAGACGTGTCTGCCAACACATACAAGTCGTGTCCTTGGCCCACGTTCTGTTTGAGCGACCGATAGACGGGAACGGCGTCGTGCAACAGTTCGTCCGGGAATTGAAGCGCTACCTGCGACGATATCCCATTTAGCAACCTGTCGAGGGAGAGAGTTGATGATCCTGACCCTCTTAAAGTTCCCCTTGCGGATGATCTCTGCCGTTCGTTCGATCTCGTAAAATTCTACAAGGTTGGAAGATCCGGGGCGCTGCGCGGACACGTTGGATGTGGTGTCGATGGAGCGCGTTATCACCTCTTCGCCAGAAGCAGCGAAGGCGGTGGCTGTCGACATTTTACGTCCGGACTGCCAGAATTTTGGACAATTGGTATGGACGAACCCACTGAGTGTGTGAGTCGTGAGCGTATCCGAGTCGGTGTCCAAGGTGGCTGAGTAACTCCTTGTCGTCACGCCATCACCATGACTCTGACATCAAACCTTTGCTGTCTCTCGAATTTCCTCTCAGCACTGGATATCGTTGATGATCATTCCCTTATTCTAAGCTCGAAGGTTGAAGTGTAAGTTCCATCCCACATCGGCAAAAAATCTCTTCAGCGGCTGCATTGCACCCAACGACATCCCAAAACTTAGTCTGCCGAGAGATATATCTATGCAGCACATTTCAGCTACTCACGAACCGCATCTCATCCACTGCGACATAACCTTGATGTTCACCAAAAGCCGCCAGACCGTCTTTCCATGGCCGGCCTCAAGGACAGGTTGGCCACCACTGGCACTACCACCACCCTGGCACCCCTGGCACGATCCCTGTCTTGAAGCAGCTGTCGACGCCACCGTGCCTTTTTGGATCCTGCAGTTAACCGGGCAGCCGATGCCACCATGCGACCGCAGCAGTATAATGGTCGAATGCCGCTCACGCTGTCGACTAGAGCCGTGCGCAATGCAATATTCACCAATGAAAGCGATCAAATAATGTACAAGACGACCCACCCGTACTCCAAATTCGGCACGGGTACAACGACGATCTACAAGATCAAGCCCAATGACGATCCGATAGACATGCACGACTAGTTCGACGTCGTCGGCAAAATAGAATGGTACAAGATTGGATGCTCGATATTTCGTCTCAATGGAGAGGAGATGGAATCTGACCTATTTCTACCTACCCATGGGAATTTAGGACGGTCTGTGTGACACTTTTTGTTTTTGTTTTCCAATGTTTCATTTGCACAGGACGCGCAAGTTTACTGGGCCAGACGGACGGCGGTATAGGTGGGACACGGTGATTGGATCATCAGTGGTACGTGTGCCAACCAAGACAACTATTCCTTTCCAGATTCAGAGTTATTTTTTCCAGCTGACGCGGGACAACGAGTCGCGAACTGAGATCGCTCGATACCACAGGGGCCCGCTCGGGATAATCGGTCTAAAGCGACAGCCCCAGCTCGAGGTCAGACCTCATATCATACTTGGGAGAATATACAAAAACTCTCAGATAGGAGGCATGCGTCCTAACAAATGCGAACCGTAACAAACAAAGACAATACCTTAGTACACTGTACAGAGTGTTCCGAACGTCAATGAGCTTGCTCCCCCTCCTCTTTCGGAGTGTCCTGATGCATATATTCAGAACGTGCACTCATGATAAGGAGTAAAACTCACAAGATTACAACGGTTGCGATGTAGTTCGCAAGGACAAAAATCATACAAATTGAGACCAGCAACCGCAGCCATGTACAACTCTCTCACATTGTTTCTTTCCTGAACAGTGATAGAGTTCGCCTTAAGAATCTCCTGGACCTCCACCTCGTTGGTAACCTGATGCAAAGTGTCCTCCCACTCCCGGCAATTGATCTCGATATCTGCTAGGATGGAGATGCATTTCTTCTTCTTCTCTAAGGCGTATGTGAGCTTCTCTTTCGCAACTTTCGCGGAGGGGAAGCTAATGTTGAGCGGCATGAACGCCTGAAAAACCTTGTCAATTATTGTAAATCCCAAGGTTTCAGAGGTGTCTCACTGGATAGTTACTTGGATCTTGGAAGACTTGATAATGATGGGAAACGTGGTCAGAAGCGCTGAGCGCCGCCTTTCCCCTGGAATCCCCTTCGACATGCTGAAGTATTGGTGGGGTAGTAGCGGGGAGTGGCTCAGCGCTTTTCTCAGCTGGGGGAAATTCCCCCCGACGGAAACCACCGGGACGCTTAATGTTCAGCTCTGATGCTGGGGTGGTAAATCGTTTGAATGTCCTGGGCTGTGACTGACTCGACATAGTTGGGGGTTGGTTCAAGATAGCGTGGCGGTGTAGGCCCTGCAGGCCTGAATACTCGATATAGGTTCTCGTGTGTAACCTTTTCTAGTCGTGACTAGAATGGATCACACCTTAGAAGAGTCGTACAGTGACCGGGTAAATCCTCTGTTTTAGACTGCCGTTACAGTATGAGCGAAGCGGCTTAAGTACTGTCTGAGTAGGGCGAAGGGTTCGAATGAAACAGGGACTGGATGAGATAAAGACAGACACGTGATCAAAAGAGTGTTTCGAAATGACGGGCAACAGTAAGCACGTAAATCAAAGATAAGTAGGTAAAGATAAGAAACAGGTACGACCTGAGATGAGTTTGATACTAGCGCGTGTATCCGGCACGGCTGTTACATCGTGACAACGTTACTAGTACGCGGATACTATGGCGTGACTGCATCGAGGCCAGTAGATGTGGTTGCACTAGTGTCGCTGTCTATCAGCGGTATTGAAACCTACCTGGGATCTGGATCGACGAGACAATACAATCTGACCTATCCAATTGCATCGACTTTACATAAATCGATCGGGCAGGACTAAGAAATAGTATGAGGAACTTTGGAGTACCGCATACTAGTAAATAGAGACGAGTCCAGCGCGAGCCAGCCTGAGATCAACGGGTTTGTCCCACTCACTCTGATACCTGCGCTCGCGTTTCTCTACAGCACTTATGTGTAGACTGCATGCTGACTTTGATACATTTTTTCAAAGAAAGGATCAATGGTCTGGGTGTCCACCCGTACTATTCGTGTCATCATGATGACCACGAACAATTGTGTCGTCGAGCAGATCTAGGAGAAGCTCGAGGGGTATGTTCAAGTTCAAGTTGCCTTACCCAACCGTGAATCGAGGCTCCCGGTTGTCAGGAACGCAAAGCAAGAAAAGTTTGAGAGTCACAACAAGACGAGTAATTTACAACTCCTGCACGACGCGCTCCGAAAACCACGCCACGTACTCAGCTTTCGGCAAGGCGACAGGCACTTTGATCTGTCCCACATTGTCACTCCCTTCGTCCAATTTATGTTGCAAAAAGTCACCAAACGTCCCAGCGCTGACGAGCCGGATGGTTGATTTTGCAAGTTTGCCATGTTCGAAAGCCCAAGCAATGTTTGCATTCAACCGTAAAAGCTCGTCGAATAAATGACCGGGAATGAGAGAGAGTGCGGAGGCTGGAAATGAGCCAACAGCGGGGGACATATTGTATGAGCGAAAGAATGGAGAGGTGGGAAGCTATGCTCACCTTGGCCGTCGGCTAGCTCGACAAAAAATCCAATCGTGGGAGGGACCTGGCGATCGTCGACCGCAGTAGTCCAATTGACGATTATATTAGAAGCCACGGACGACATGGCTGCCCTCAGCTCTTTCTCAGTCACCATCAAATCGGCGGTTTGGATCGCCACACTGTCAAGGGTTTGGGTCAGCGACTGTATGTTGTTGCGCAAGAAGGCTTACCTGCGGCGATCGACGAATCGAATGACGGGAACGCCATCTGTTGGGTCGAACCCACAGATCTCGATCACGTCCCCAACACGGTACCGCCATAGGCCATCTGTTGTGGTCATCACAACTTCGTACTGTCTGCCCAACTCAACCTCCCACTAAGATACTGGTCAGCGAAGGTCCTTGGCTACCGAGGAAAACCCACAGGCTGTGCGAGGGCAGTGATCAAATCGCACATGCTAACGTCCAGAAATTCGAAAACGCTTTTCTCTGCTAGTTTGAACTGATTCAACTGGAGGGCATCATACGCCTTCCCAATTAAGCCTTCCGTGCACCTATAGACATGAGCTCGTATCTCTGCGTTCCGACCAATGTACAATCGAGCCTTTGCAGTAGCAGTGAGGAGTGAAGAAAGGGTACAAATGTAGATGATGAACATACTAGAGGGATAAACGATGCGAAATGACCACTGGAGATACCAGTCACTGAACACAGGTTCGGCCATATATCACCACACCACCCCGAACGAGAAGATGGGCAACCGATGCGACGGAGTTCTGCTGCACGTTCCGGGTCCGGCGAAATATTCGTCTATTCGGGATTTAGCCTTTGTTATGTGTTTTCATAGCAGGTACCAACCTCTAAGTAGTGTCGAACATCAGCTATCCCGTCTAGATCAGGGATAGTACCGTGAGAGATACAGTCCACGACCATGTCGAATTCTAAATCGAGATAGCGGATCATGTCCACAAACGTGCTGAGGAATGCCGCAGATATGGCCTCGAGGGACCTGCTGCCGATGGCAAACAGGCCATGGATTAGAAGAAATGAACGCCAATTCCTGATAAATCCAGCAGCATAAGGTGCAGCGTGGTCCATTACTGCCAGGAAGACGAAAGGTCAGCAAATCATCCACACTGGGTGATCAACCCATACTGAATGTTCCCATCTTTGCATCATCCTCTTCAGGATTCAGACACAAACGCATCCTGATGCCAATAGCCGAGCCGCAGGTCAGGTACGTCGTTGAAACGGGACGCTGGTGGTCATCCAAAACATCCATTCGACCAATCCCGAGATACCATACGTGTGCTTCTGTGCGTCTCCGGGAAGGGTTGGAGATGATTTGCGATATGGTACCCGACTCGGAAGATCTAATACTCGACAGAGTATTATACTTGAGGAAGGATTTTGCAATACCACCGGACGTGGAGCTCGACACGGAAACACAATCTGGGAGTCCAGGTGCAAACAGGTCAACTAATGCGCTTGCTTTACATGGTTTTTCAGAAAGTGCAGCAAGGAATGGGGTGTATGAATCGTAGGTTGTAAAACGAACTGTTTTTCTGAAAATCTCGGAAAGACTGTCAATATCCATTTCAGCAACGCGCCCAGTAGTGTCAATGGCATGGCGAAAATCTGTGAGCTCCGGCGCATCCAGAGCGAACTTTGTCTTGGAGTTGGCTCTGATAATGTTGGAGCGAAGCTCGTCGGTTCTCTGCCTCAGCTTGTCAGAGAGCCATGGCGGAATAGAGGAAAGGAGCTCTGGGTGATGCATGAGCACTGAGTACTGGGTTCTGAGGCAAGCATAATCTTTCGTGGGAATTTAAATTGGCTCACCCATTATTTAGGCCAGACCGCATACTTTGGTTGTAAGGAGCATTCACAGGCAAAAAAGAAAGCGGTCTTGCCCGCCTCGCCACGTTATTAGGTATTAACTCATGTCGTATCGCACAGGGAAAAGTGGCGTTCATCTCCAGTGAAGCCGGTACAGTTGGATCGTGAGTACAGTTCGTGCAGCGCAGACTCGGAGGTGATTATTTACCAAGACACTCAGCCCAGCTTCGTTATTCAGCTCGCTAGTAGAGATGGCCTCAAGGTGGTTGCGTCTGCTAGTTCAAATGATGACAAGGTTCAATTCTTGAATGAGTTGGGTGTCGACTTGGCATTCAGCTACAAAGCGACCAAGACGTCCGAGGTTTTGGTAAAAGAGCGTCTTATTGACATGCAAATCGTGCCGAGGTCGTCGAAAATACGGCATAGTCTGAACTGAACCGTGTTGCTATTGGGATAATGTGGGCGGCAAGACCCTTGAAGCGGCATTGAACGCCGCCGCAAGGCATGCGCGATTCATCGTAAGCATTGGACCTTCCATGTGGGACTACCCGTGTTCATTGTTGTTTGCAGGAGTGCGATATGATTTCTGCACTGGGGGGGGGGCTGACCTGTGGGTCATCGTCCCCGAGTCCGGAACAGCTAAGAGTAAGCGACAGAATTTCTGGAGGAGGAATGGGCGGGGAGACAGTGACTATTCTCTGTCGGCCCGAGCGACTTTATCTGGCCCGTCTATGCTGATGCAGTGGCTGTCAGTAATGCAAACATCGTCACGGCATAGGATCTTGTCGATTTTTTTCAGGAGGGTAGGACGGAAACAATGCCACTGCAAGTTCGGCGCAATAATATTGAGTGTTCCACCAACTTGAAACCATGGCCACATGAACCAAACGGTCAAACCACTCGGTCCACATCAGGCCAGGTTGTCTCTTCTCGCAACGCTCTTACAAAGTCCGTCGCACAACCTTGACAGGCTTGGTCTCGACGCCAGGGAGGCTCGCGATGGTCTTACTGAACTGCTGGACACAATCATCAACGTCGTTTGGTTGGCGACTAAAGACGTGAACGACGAGTAGCCTAGACATCTAGTTTCAGAGGCGTCAACATGTAAGGAAGTAGAGCTTACTTCTCATGCACGCATGGTCATAGTGAACCATCAAATCGGCACCGACGTGCTGAGCGGAGATCTCCTACGCCAACTGCATCGTCGCGCATGTTTCGAATGTCGAGCTGGCAGCAAGACGGTGAAGTTTGTCACCTTCCATAAGTCTGTCGACAGATACAAGTCGTATGCATGACTGTTTGAGTAGACGGGAACGGCGTCGTGCAACACCTTGTCTGGAGATTGAAGTGCTGCCTGCGACGATGTCCTGTTGAGCGATGTCACGTCTTAAAAGCAGAGAGAATGACCCTAACCCTCTTGTAGTCTCCAATGAGGATGGTCTCTGCCGTTCGTTCGTTCTCCTAAAATCCGGCGACTTAACACGTTGGAAGACTCGGGGCGCTGTACCTGTGCAGACACTGGATGTGGTGCCGATGGAGCGCGTTCAAGTTGTCAATTCTTCCGAGGCCAGAAGCAGCGAAGGTAGTGGCTGTCAATATTTTACGTTCAGGTTGCTAGGACTCGGACGAACCCGTGTACCTGTGTGCGAGTTGTGAGTGTATCGGTGCAACCACGGTATCGCTGTGTAGGTCGGAAGAGAGGAAAGTGCAGTACTGGATGGCACTGCCTTAGATCTCATAAATGGGGGGATAGGAAGTTGAGCGACTCACGCAATCCAGCGGATTCCAGCCACTACCTGGTAATGGAGCTCACGCTGTCGACTGAAGCCGTGCGCAAAGCCGTATTCACCAATGAAAGTGGTCAAGTAATGTACAAGGTAGCCCACCCGCGCTACAACATCACTACGGGAACGACGAAGATCTACAAGATTAAGGCAAACGACAATCCGATGGATATGGGCGACCAGTTCGACGTCGTCGGCGAAATAGAGTGGCATGTGATTAGATCGTCGACATTTCGTCTCAATGGGCAGGAGATGGAATCCAACGCATTTCTACCTACCCATGGGATATTACGACGGTTCGTGTGACCCTGATTTTTTGGTCTTGTATTCAGACGTCTCCTTACGGGAAGCGCACCTTCACTGGGCCAGACGGGTTGCAGTATAGGTGGGACATGGTAACTGAAGCGGTAGTGGTACGTACCAATCAATATGATCATCCCTGTTGTCACGGGATGACGAGTCGAAAACTGAGGTCGCTCGATACCGCAAGAGCTCGCTGGGGATAATAGATCAAAAACGAGAGCCCCAGCTCGAGGTCAGACCAGAAGGGGAACACATGCTCGACCTTATTGTGCTTACCTTTGTGTACGTGGAGAAACTCCGTATGGACATGGATGAGAGCAGAATCATGCTATGGGATGTTTGTGAAACATATGTTCACTATTCCGCGCATCTCTACTCACTCTTGCGGACTCACTAGGACGCGTGCCGACATTGTACCTTGATACACCAAACGACTTATAGATATGCCGTTTCGACCATCAGAATGTCTAAACCCGGGCCGGGTGGTCAACATTACTCACATGATGCGCCAAAACAGAGGTGCAGTGGCCAAGGAATGCTCAGCCACTTCCTGAACATCGAACAGGACTGACCGTACAAAATATTGTGCCAGCATTTTCGACTTTGCAAGCAAGGGGGCAGAATAACAAGTTCGAGAAAGATGCCAGTGCCAGTGAGACAGCCAGGAGAGCCAGGGATCCACTCAGCTAGGAGCAGCAACTCTCAGTTTGGTGATCGGATTGAAAAAGAATTTGAAGTGAGTCACACATTGCTGTGTTCTCTGTTCTGTGTATCTATCTTGAGAGTCTGAGAAACCCTCGAATCGGTTTACGCCACTCCGCATCAACCAACAAAGTTCCCATGCGTTCAACTCTACCAAGTCCTTCGGCGAAATCCCCAGCCTCACCCCGTTGGCGTCCAAAGATGTATAGCTCAAGCCTGAGGGCTTTCAAGTTGTTCCGGCGGCGAGTCTTGGCATCAACAGGAGTGGTTACCGTTTTGACAGACTAGTAAGGGGGTGGGAAAATCAAGTTCCAGGGTCATGTATATGATGCATTCATGATCATACGCCATCCAATCGTCCAAGACGCACTGGACAGCCTTGGCCTTATCGTTGGACGAAACGCATTATCACCTGCCGACAGCGAACACAGCAGCACTTGGCATCTTACCAACCCCCCAACTGGTTCAAGGGGAACCCTGATTCGCATGAATGTGCGTATAAAAATCCCTGCAACCCCACTTTGGAACCTGGTACGACCGTCGCCGACATGCAGCTTACGCTCTCCTCCGTATCCACGCGCAACGCCGTCTTCACCAACGAAAGCGGTCAAACGCTGTACAAGACCACCCACCCGCGGCACAGAGTCAACATGAGCACCACCACGTTTTACAAGATCAAGCCAAACGACGACCCGATGGACATGCGCGACCAATTCGATGTCATTGGCGAGATAGAGTGGCATCTCGTGGGGTCTTCGATATTTCGGCTCAATGGAGAGGAGATGCGGTCCAACAAGTTCCTCCCATCGCATGGCCTCTTGGGACGGTTCGTGTTGCTCTGCATCAATCTTATAATTCCGTCTTGAACACATCGTTTTATACAGGAAGCGCACGTTCATTGGACCCGATGGGCGTCCGTACAGGTGGGACATGGTGTTTGAGGCAGTAGTGGTGCGTGTACCTACTCACGGATGTTCCCGCCAACTCAGTCTTATTTTCCAGTTATCACGCGACGACGAGGCGCGCACCGAGGTCGCTCGATACCACAGAGGCACCCTTGGGGTCCTCAGTCCCAAGAAACCGCCCCACCTCGACGTCGACTCAGGAGTAGAGCATATGCTTGACCTGATCGTGCTCACCTTTGTGTACGTGGAGAAGCTTCGTATGGACCAGGATAGGGAGAATGTGGGGCCATGAGATGATTGTGAGACTGGTGTCCTATTCTGTGGATTTTTGCTCATTTTCGCGGAAATACAAGGATGCAGGCTCATGATGTACTTTATCGTAGGGGCACCCACCGTGAATGATACAATATTCAAGGCTACTGTAACGTACTACCTCACGCTGATGATTAGAGAAATATCGCAGGTCTGGAGCAAGAGATGCTCAGTCCACCATCTTCGTCGAAATGCGGGATAACGATCTGGCCTGGCCTGCTAGGTTTCATCGCCTCAGTGTACTCTTCCGCTACAGGCTGACACAAGGCGATTCCTCCGAGTCAGCCTCCCTCTTGTATTCACACTTCCTCCGCTCTACAGTCTTTCTCCCTTCCCCGCCTTTCGAGCAATGAGATTGCTTCCCGACCCGCTCACATGCAGCACTGGATGCTTTCCTCCCACCACGAATGTCCCTAAGGCTCTCATCCGTTCCGATATTTGGTTTCCTGACGGGAACATAGTCCTAATCGCCGGGTCTGCTGCTTTCAGAGTGCACCGAGGTCAGCTCGAACGACATTCAGAGGTGTTTAGGGATCTATTTCTGGTAGGACGAGCGGGTGTTGCGTCCTCGGGGCAGGGCACCTTCATGAGCGCCGAGGAAATGGTGAATGAGGAAGGGAACAAAATGGTGGACGGGTGTCCGACAGTGGACGTCTATGATTGCCCGTCGGACGTCTACCATCTGTTCGTAGCCCTTTACGATGGCCTGTAGGTCTCCTTCTACTTTCTGCCTAGCTCTCCGACTCACCTTGATTCTATAGCTACTTCCCGAAGTCCCACGCGCGCGACTTCTCGGTGCTCTCCAGCGTCCTCCGTCTCTCTACGAAATACTTTATCGAGCATCTGCGCACCCAATGCCTCGCGAGACTCGCGCACGACTGGCCCGCCACGCTCGCTGACTGGGACAAACGGGAAGCAGCCGCGACGGACGCCAACGGCCGCTACACCCCCCGCGACGCCTACGCCCACCCCGTCCTCGCGATCAACCTCGCATTCGAACTCGGGCTCCCAGATGTCCTCCCGAGCGCGTTCTACGATCTCTCGCGCTACGGCCCGAGCCGGATCGTCTCCGGCGCGCGCGCGCTCCCGCCCGTATTCGCCGCGCCGGATCCG
>JBBPOD010000607.1:0-16092 GCA_038091255.1 Tylopilus intermedius | reverse complement strand
ACCATGTCTGCAGAGCAGTAGGCGCACTTGTCAGTTGTCACAAAATACTATCAAATGCAAGGATTGCAATCGTATGCGGACTCGGACGTCTCTAAGGTCGGGTAACGGCGGAAATGACCACAATTCCCGTTCGGGGACTTTGGATTGTCCCCGCTTTTGTTCGATTGCATCGGGGGGCTCTTGGGCCGCACGGTCCCATCGGACGTGAAAGCTCATTGACATGACTTCTTTCCCTGGATTTTGATTAATAACCAACGAGCGTCAGAATATAAAGAACGAGGTATGGTGACCCTCGAAAGCATACATTTCCTTTTCTCTCCACCACGCAAACCAAAAAAAATCTGGACATGAGTGGCACTAAATTCAAAATTGCTATATGGTATGTACCGAATTGATGCATGCACGGCTCACCGCAGACTAACTCGGACTCGTTTTACACACGTAGTGGAGGGGGGGTCGGTGGCCTGACGCTTGCTGTGGCCTTATCTAAATACCCAGATATTGAAGTCGAAGTATTTGAAGCTGCCAAACAATTCACCGAGGTCGGTGCGGGGGTTGGCATCTGGCCACGCGCGTTCAAGGTAAACGTTGTTTCTCGGGCCTGTTCGGCCATATCTGATGGTCCGAAGGTCTTACGGAAGCTGGGCGCGGGTGTTGAACATGCACTCGTGAACGCAGCGACAGGCTATAACCATACAAACGACTTCGGTAAGCCTACGGATGCTTCAGAACCATAATCTCATCACTGGTATCCAGTTCCGGCCTTTAGATATCGCAAGAGCGACCAGCCAGATGGTGTCGAGCTGTTTCGCTTGATGACAAAGGGTACGTCGAAGCAAATTTCATTTCGTTTCCTTTGAAGCTCAGATACTCCCAGGTGACATGATGAGATTCCATCGAGCAGACTTCCATCGTGTGCTACTTTCACACATTTCGCCATCGTGTAAAAAGCACACATCGAAGAGATTGATCTCGTATTCCCAATCAGCAGCTCTATTAAAGTCTCCAATATTATTGACCTTCGCAGATGGGTCGTCATCATCCTGCGACCTGCTTGTGGGTGCTGATGGGATCAAGTCAGCTGTTCGTAGCTGCATGATGCGCGAAATCGCTCGCCCCCTGAGTGGACAAGCAGCGGCAATTGCATTGTCTTGTATAGACCCTGTCTGGAGTGGAGTAATGGCCTACCGCGCATTGATTAACGCCGATAAACTGCGGACTCTTGCACCACAACATCGGGTATTCCGGGAATCCACGGTGGTACGTTGTAACTTTCTCTCCGTTCGGTTTTGTGAGAAATCGGCTGAGCTGCCTTGGCCTAGTACTTGGGGAAGAACTCCGTAAGTATAAGATCGAATGGGCGCTCATTATGCTAAGAGGCCCCGCAGTTCATCGTCACGTACCCTATTTCGAGAGGAAAAGTGGTCAATCTCGCAGGCTTTACTCTGTCCGAAGAATTTGTCCGTGGATCATATCAGATGGATACATCGAGAAGAAGGAAGTTCGAAGGCCCGTGGGTTCGCGAATTATCCAAGCATGAACTCTGCAAACCATTCGAAGGGCTTGAAAAGGATACAAAGCCTCTTCTCGAGGTAACGTCGCAGGTTTTATGTGTTGACTATCTCCCTGCTCATGAGAGTCCCGTCTACCACAGTGCATTGACAAAGGAACCATGTGGGCCGTTCATATCGTGAAGCGTCTGCCCTCACATTACTGCGGTCGGGTTGCATTGATTGGTGATGCAGCTCACGCAATGATGCCCTTCCAGGGCTCCGGTGCCGGTCAAAGCATCGAGGTATACAATCCGTTTCTAAACTGCCTGCCGCTGAGGATACATCCAGGATGCATATCTTCTCGCCACGGTACTTGGGCACCCGTCGACCCGATTGGAGACGATACCGCACGCACTCGCCGTGTACGACACATTGAGACGCCCATTCTCTAATGACGTTGCCCTGCGTGCCAAAATGAACGGGCAGATGTGTGCGTGGCAAGCGAGAGACATTCCACTCGAAAAGTTCGGCGAGGCGATGACGAAGAACTGGGAATGGGCTTGGCTGAGCGAACTGGACGGTGCGCTGCGCGATGCGGTGAGAATGTTAGACGCCAAACTTGAAACCAAAATACCTTCGAAATGCTAGTGGTATTATTCCCGTGCAGTGAGCTAAACCTCTGAAGAGCAATAACTGGTATCTGACAGAACATTACACAGACTCCCAATCAGTGCAAAACTCGGGCTAATCATCTTCCCGTGTAGCATGTTTCCTGTCATTAGTCGGCATAACCGAGATTTCCATCGTAACCATTACCCGGCACGTGCAGTCAGCACGCTGCCAGTTGTGATGTGATAATTGCCACACCGAATGGCGCGCTCAACCACTTGCCATGCCGCTCTGCCACTGACCTCATGCCGGTGGCCATCTGATTTGAACCTAGTACGGATCAATTCCGTTAACGCATCGAGCGGTGAGCCTACAACACCTGAGTTTATTTTGCCGATCTGCTAGGATTCATGCTACAGCTTGCATGTGAGCTTGGCGCAGTTATTGCATGGTAGTATGTCTAGCTGGCTGATCCAGCCGCTCTGGTTCATATCACCACGGAAGCGCCATTCCATTTCCGCCAATCTGATGGTGGCGTATAATGACTCCGACTTTCGTTCCGTGCTGGCGTTTATGTGCTACATACAAATAGGTATGCCGAATATTGTCTGTCCCCCCTTATAGCTCCATCATCGCTGTTCATTCGTGTTTCCCCACTACCTTCCAGTGTTCGACTCGGAGTCATGTCTTCCAACGTGCTTTCAGGTTCGACTTTGGCACAACTGCAAATGGACAATTATACCTTCCGTCGGTCATCCAGTTATTGGGGATGATCGAAAGCTGGACCTCACGTACTATCACAGTCGCAATTGTTATTGTCATCACTTATGATTATTGTAAGACATCCATTTCAATGTTTCGTTCCGTGCTGATCTCCGTTCCCTAGTCCTCACTCTTTCAAAAGAGGTACTCGTCGCATGCCATGTGTCTGCTCCTAGCTGACTCTGTTTACGGTGTAGGTCACCTACATCTGGGTCTGTACTGACCAACGTCTTCGCCATGGAGGGCGATATAAATGTGTTGTCTGTTATAGAACAAACCCTGGAATAAATTTTCTACGATGTTTCTTCTAGTGAGTTCCCTAACGCTGTCCGTTCCGCGGCACCTATTCAAGTGAATTTCAGGTTCGTTATGTGGGCTGGCTTTGCGCTTCGTGAGTTATCAAAGAAATTGGGTCGAGGGTTGACTCCAACTTGGTTTTCAAGTACATATGCACTAAGTCAGTATGCTCGCGATGTTGAGGTCAATCTGACAACATGTGCATGAAGGTAGAACTAATTTCATACCGGCGTCAAAGAGGGTATGACAATCCTTCTTGCTGCACTTCTTCTTCGCTGATCACTCACACCGACGCCTGCAAACACCTGAAAACTAGACGCAAGTACCCATGTTCATGCTTAAGTATCTCCTTGTTGATATGGTCTGATAGCTGTGAGCGTTTTGAATGACTATTCCAGACTTTGGACTGAATTTGAATGGGAAGGCGCTATAGTTTATGATCTATACAACTGGGCTTATGCATTCTTTTTGGCCGGTGCTGAAAGTGAGTGTTGCCAGTGTTGCTGTCCATACGATGACGGCATCTGATGATGGCAGTGGTAATGATGCTTCGCGTATATGCGTTGTATAATCGATCCAGGATCGTCCTGGGTACTCGTTATGTACATCCCGGGGATGATCATACTCCTCGTTATTGGTGTGATTTACCGATAGAAGCCTCGAAATAGGTATGCATCGAGTGATCTACTCCCCGTCTGCAGTCTCAACCGCACCGATAGTCGATACCACCCTCTGCGCATGCGTAGCCAAGACACAGTCTATGAGGTGGTACGAAGCATCCGTCATTATGCAGTGCGCGCTTAGCACTGTCATGTGTATCCTGGCGACGGCCAAATTTGCGATGGAATCACTCCAGATGTATCAAGCGACGCATACGTTGCAAGTGAACAAGTACATGAGCCTCCTCGTCAGGGACAGCCTTCTGTATTGCCTTGCGTACGTGACTCCGTTTCTTTGCCCAATTGTGCTGGTGTGATGCATCCGTTCATCATGGCATGGTCAGCACGCTCCTCAATAATATTAGCATTCTTCTCGTCCTGCTCGGTACCCGGGGTGAAACACCTTTGGGATGGGTTGGCCTGGTACTCGAGGTTGTGGGCAATGTTCCCTTGTTCACGCTTACTCCGCGGTTCGTCATGAACGTACGACAGATGTATGCATCCGACATGCAGGGTTCACGTTGTTGGAACGGTGACATCGACACTGGATTTGGATTCTCGAGCCGAGCAGCTCGGGGCGGGGCGAGTGGATCGACCACAGTTGGGATGATGGTATTCACGGAAGATGGAGAGACCGGGGGGCTGGACGGTGCGGAAGGGATAGCTTTAGTTGAAATAAGGGAGCAAGGCGGTGGCATCTTGGTTTAGACACCAGTGGTCGGCGACTGGCTTAACATCTGGTTTACCGTCATCTCGTCGATCATATATCAGACTGGTTGATCCGCACCTTGTAGTAATAGCTCAGCAACTGCCATGCCGTCAGTATCTTAGGATCAAGAAGAGTGGGAAATTTGAAGAAACTCCAAATGGTTGTGTCAGGTCCTCTGCAGCATTCCAACAGACCAGACCCAAGTGTCGCCTCTCCCGAAAAGAGCACCGGCCGATCCGTCGCAGTTCGCAATGTAATTAGGTTCTGGACAATTGCAATAATTTACAATGATTGTCCGAACAGAGGTAGGTACAATAGGGCAGTCTATATATATGGTATAAATCTCCACGGAACGACACCAGGCTGGTAAGATGGAACGGACGTTCATCGTTCAACTGAATTACCTCCTCTTCGCGAGAACTCTCGCGATGCTCGCTTTGATGACGCCAACAGCTCTCTCGGTATCCTTCTTCGACAATGCCGCTGTGGCGGCAATGCGGATCGTCGGGCGCGAATCAATCATCTCCTGACCTCTCAAGTGTTTACCACGTGTGATGAACACCCCGTTGGTAAGAGCCTCGTCAACGATATCCTGCAAAATTCGTTCCTCTGCATCGTGATCGGGGGTAGTAGGAGTGGCCGTGAGAAATTGCTGGCTATTGCGGAGACAAAAATGTATGATGGGGCTCGCACGATGACCAAACACCGTGATCCCATCAGTTTTCTCCAGCATAGATCGGATGACGTCAACGTTTTCGTGCAAAGCAGCTAGGACTGATGGTGTATTCTGCAAATAACTGATTGCCTCTGATCCGGAGGTTGCGAGAAGGGCCGGCATTGATGCAGAGAAGACGAAGGAGGTACCGTTAATGCGCTATCGGACGGAAGGTAATTGATGGAGTGTAGAAATGGTAAATAAGTCACGTACCTGGTGTTCGGTGACTATTGAAGAACCAGCGCAGAAGCCACCGGACGAGCATAAACCGTTTGCAACAGACCCCACAAGCATGTCTACTTGTGTAGCCTGAAAGGGGGGGATTAGACCACAGCATTCAATGAATGGTGTGGGAGACGTACAGGAACGTTGTAGAGCTCAGTCAAACCACGACCAGTTCGGCCGACTGCACCGAAAGAGATGCTCTCATCAAGGATGAGTCGATACTTGTACTTGAGCTTGAGCTCGATCTGACGAACGTTTGAGACAACAAGAAAACCGGAATCCCACATTTGACAAACCAGCTTTGGGAGATCAACCATTTCCCCATCACGTTCAAAGATCCCTTCAGTGATGATAAAGCGACGTGTCAACGGACCCTTGCGTTTCTTCCTCTCCTTCTCTACACTGATGAGCACATCTTCAAGACTCTTGAGGTCGTTGTGGTCATACCACCGAATCGTCGAACGAGAGATTTGGATGCCCTTTTGGACGGCAAAGTTCACAGCACGATCGGCAACAATGACATCTCCTCGTTTGCAGAAAGCAGGGATAACGGAAGAGATGGTCGAATATCCTTGAGAGTAAAGAATAGATGCTTCTGTTCCCAGAAATTCCGCAATGTTGCGTTCCAAATGAAGGTGTACGTCTACCTGTCGTGTGAATCATATGCTTTCAACGGAGGCAACTCGAACCTACCAATCGTTCCGTAGAAACCTGGGGGGCCACAGCTTCCAAGACCGTATTTGCGCAGTATCTCAATCGCCTTTTCCTTGATGTGTTCATTTCCTGCGAGGCCGGCGAAGTTAAAGCTCGCCAGGTTGATAACCGTCTTGCCATTGGACAAAAGCTTGGGTTTGGGACCAATGGGACCAGTGACCACGGGAACGGAATTCAAATCTCGTTGCTCCCAATCGCTCAAAGGTTGGACAAGGCTGTCGGGTGTCCACTCATCCACGAGTTCGTCGATTTCCTAAGCGAGGCTAAATGAATTATAGCTATGTGCCGTCGGTCAACATACCTTTTCAGAAAATTGAATGAAGTGTTTCCCTTGCTTGTCTCCTCGTGTTCGAGACTGCAACAGCGTGCGGATGGCAAAAATGATGAGGATTAATTCTAGAATTGTTCGTCCAGGATCATTCTGATGGGAAGACTTGACGTATCGTGCGACGACAGCAGAACCTGGTATTTTGTAGAATGTCGACTCAATTCTAGAGAGGGAATAAGCCAAGAAGGTGAGCAAAGGCTCCAGGGTTGAGGATGGGGTATCCGGCATGGGTGGTCGTGCAGGATGCGGTCCAACACGGTGACTGTGCTTGTGCGCCCATAAAAATGATGGTGATTACATAAGCACTCCTATCCCCGAACACCGACTTCCAGAGCCATACCCATTTCAAGGTCGCGTTTCGGATCTGGGCTTCGTGTCCCATCAACGGTGCTATCAACTCAGTAAATTACCAGCGGTGCAATGGTAAAGTAATGTTAGGAACGTCCCACAATTTCACGAGTATGCCGAGTGCATCTGAATCTGACGCCCGTATCACAGCAGAGTGTAAGCATGTAACTCGGCGTTTTTCTGTAAGTGGCCCATTTCTGACACTAATATTAGGTATGCGATGTACTCGGATCGCATGAGATCTTTTGAAATTGCTCGGTAGGTTTGTGTGACCTCGTAGTATTTGTGCCAGGTGGATGTGGCGTTGCCAGCCATGGCCAGTGAGTCGGGGCATTTATTGCTGACGTGGCCGTTAACCGCCGTCGGCAAGCTGTCAGTTATCCTCCTTGTTGCAACCGTAGTAAGTCCAGCAAATTCTCAGGCTGTCTGACGCCTGCATGCTTTGTAGGCTTATCTGGCTTATCTGACAGCTGTTCGACTGGTGGGCGACGTATCATTCCGAACCAATCTCGCTTGCGGAAAGCCTTGGGAACTTCAGAAAACCTGTGGTACAGGTACAGAGTGAAACTACCGTTGAGTGTCGCAGAACGGTATGCTGCCTTGCTGACGGGGTCATGTAGGGCAAGGGTAGGCGCACCGGTGGGATGTTTCGGATCTGAACACCATCGGCTATGTGAAGGGCCTTACGGGGAACTGGGTTAGAATGGTGTGCTGTCCCCCTTACGGTTGCTACATTTTGCCAGATCTCCAGCCCATCATCCCCGTTCTGGTTCAGGTCTCTGTAACATCCTCAGCCTATTTAGTGAAAGAGTGGCGTCTCTTCTCAGGAAGAAACTCTTCCCTCCGGTCTCTCATTGTCACGCATCGAAAGAATGTCCGACGACACACAATCCCTCCTGGTCAGCTTGCTACTGAACAACTACGTGTCCAGTAAAGATGTTCAACCTGACTCGCCTTGAACTGATTTGATGACGTGTTGCAGTCTCGGCAGCGGTCGTAATCGTGTTTGATTATGGTGAGTAGTAGGCTTTTACTCGCTTTCAAGTTACTGGAGTCCAATTCCAACAGTCATCACCTTACCGAGAGAGGTACTGTGTATACATATGGGTTGTGCCGTGACCTTCCTGCTCAAAATCGCCCCAGATAGACTATATTTGGGTTGGATAGACAACATATTGGGTGACATCAAGGCTGACATCGCGAGTTCTAGAATTGGCCCTGGACATGGGTGTCTACGATGTTCGTCATTGTCCGTATTCAATGTCTCGAATACTCTAGCCACACGCATACTGATCTGATCAAAGGTTCGTTATGTTGGAGGCGCGAACGCTCTGTAAGTCGGCTTCATTTCAACTAAGAGCATAAGAAAGTACTGAAATCAGCCGCCCTAACAAGGGTTTTAACGTTCTGTATGTGTTGGACACCTGGCACGCGAAACACACTACTCACAACCCTTCCAAAGTTGGGACTAGCTTCATACCCGGCCCTATTTCAGTATGTTTGGTCTATATCATGATGCGCCCATAGCTGATGAGAGTGTACTTGATAGACGTACGTAACTCGATAATAACTGTCTTCATTTGTGATTCGTGTCCGAAACCCACTGTTTCGCTTAGATGTAAGTGGGACCCACGCATTCGGCCTACCTCTCTGAATCATTGTCGCATTTAAGGCACTGGGCTTATACTCTTTGCGGGTTGGGGTTTTATCCCATTCCTCGCTGCCGCGGATTGTACGTTATTCTACACAACTTGAAGCACCTGCCGTGATAAATTGCTTTGCAACCAGTCGTCATGATTTTGCGGCTACAGGCTATGTTCCGAGGATCAAAGGTCGTTTTCGGGCTGCTCCTTTTCTTTTATATCCCTACACTCGTTCTACTTGTTGTCTCCGACATGTTCTATGTCAATCCTAAAAAGTATATGATCGGTATGTGTCGGCCATTTCACTGCAGCAACTGGGCTCACTTCTATTTCCGCAGTGAGCAATCCTGAAGTGCTTGGCATGTCTTATTGCACCTATGAGTACAATGTCTCATCCCAACTTAACATATACGCCTTCATCCCTCGATGTGTTCTCGCTGCCCTCATGTTCATCCTCGCGGTCCTTCGGCTAGCTATGGAAGTCCACCAGAAAAAGGCATCCGATCATTGGACATTCAACCGGTATATCAGCTTGCTTGCCAAGGAGAGCATTCTTTACTTCTTTGCGTAAGTTTACCAGGATTCCATCGAGTCATTACCAAGCTCATCTCGTCCGTGCCTCTCCACTGGCATAGCCATTTGCTGTACAGTGTTGATTGGCTCGTGGGGACGCTAGGATGGGTAAGTCCAGGGGTGTGGTTGGACATGCTTGACATCCTTTCCACCATCCTCCTGTTCACCCTTTGCCCTCGGTTCATCATCAGCGTGCGGGAGATGTACTCGCCTCAGGACCGACGGTACTGGCAGGAGGATACAGGGATCGAAACTGGGTTCGGGAGTGGGAGGGAGCGCAGCACAGTCGTATTTGAACTTATGGACACAAATAGTACGTATATGGAAGGAGGGACGGAAATGCGGGTGATGGTTAGGCACGCAGAGTGTTAAGGGATTTGGTACGAGACTTCCTGTAATTGCGACGTGGACACTCGTATACTTGTGTCTTGACTCTTGAGTACCAGTGGGTGCCAGTGGGTTTTGAGGTTCCTGACAGTATCAGGTGGGGTATAGTATACATTACTTCTGAGTGCATAATCAAGGCCTGACTGTGTCACGGCGACCTTGGCGCGTCTGTTGTAAATTTGCAACGCCATCTGCGGCGCACCACGCCAAGTCGGTGATATCGTACGAGTTTCTCCGAGTCCTTAGCCGGCCGCAACATGCTCATGGCAGGTGTGGTGTTTCCGAGCTATGTTCTCGGAGGCCGCCGCATCTGTCTAACTGATAAGTTGGCAACGTAACATTTCCGAGCCAATCGTACATATTACATAATACATGCGGAAAAACTATGGGATTCTAACTTGAATGTAGTAAACTTTGGCCGCGATGGGCCCGTTCACGCACACCGACACCAGCCGGGTAATTCTGAATGGTGTGCTGTCTCCATCCTCAACGTTTTCATGGTGTCGCCGGCTTATCTATCTAGCGAAGCAGCGGCGTCTCACGATGGAGAAAACCTTCCCTCCAGTCGCAGTTTGTCGTAGTGTCCGAGTCGTGCTCACCGTGACTAGTGCGAAAACATGTCTGATGACACACAGTCGCTTATGGCAGGCTTACTGGCGAACAGCTACATGACCGCGCCTGGTAACCCGGGACTAAATTATCCGGGACCATGGCATCAGTTGTTTTATGTCCCGGCAGCGGCGGGACCAAAGCAAGACAACTAACGTTTCATTTGACGGAAAGGGGGTGACGGGGGATTTTGGGGTAAAGGCTGCAAGTCACTCAGAATGACCAAAACATTTACGCCGCCACCCGGAGTCTTGGCTGAGGAAGTGGATGCAGGTCCTAAGCTTGCCTCCAAGTCGGAGAGCGTGGGCTTCGAGCCAAAGAATCAACCCTCAGGTTGACTGAAGGTTCCAGTCAGCCAACACGCCCGCGCTACGAGTATGTTTTGTTTCTTAGTATCGTCACACTTGCTAACTTTCGCGAAGGGTCGCTGTAGCGCTTTATAGCGCATTGCTCGACACCTTTTCATCTGATGACGTCATGCTCTTAGCCTCGCTGAAGAAAATTAGAAAGTTTACACTGGGTTTGGCAGTAATAGGTAGTCCACTCCGATTTGCAAGTAAGTTTGGAGGCGAGTGTGATTTCGATGAGAGGGACGGAAATGCGAGTGATTGTCGGACAGATGGAGTGTCGAAAAAGTTCGATATGAGATTGCGCGAGTACAAAATCAACCTTTTAGTCCCATACTACGTGTCAAAGACCGGACGTTGATATGATCTCGGATTGCTCAGACCAGAGTCAGGTTGTAGTGCATATCATGGAAGCCATCAAGTTGCTTAGCAGGAGCGGGTGGCCCGGGGGTGGATCTACCCTTCAAGTTGTGCAAGAGCTGAATGGACACAGCCGCACGCCGTCACAGAACAACCCACGTGGCGGCCAGTATCACTCTTTCTTTGATGGGGTGGCGGCGCGCCAACAGCATACTTACCATAGTCTTACCAATGACACAGCCTAGGCCGCAGAAGTAACCAACGATACAGTCTAAGATCCATCGATTTTCATGATGCTCCGGACTTCGTTTCAGGAAAGCTCGCGTTGTGGGGGTATTGCACCTGGTAATGGTCGTCACTACGACCCACTCAGCGCGTCGCATGCTAAACCGTGGCGGGAGCTGAGTCGCTTCTGGCTGAACTTGCTTATATGTGGTGTTTAAATCGCCGAGGTATTTATTTCTCACAATGTTGGCAAACTGTTACCGCTCATGTTGTCCTTTCTCAAGTTGTCTGACGTAGATCCGCTTGCTGGGTTCAAATCTGACTTCCTTGACATGCAGTGAGCATCTGTCCAGCTGATCAGATGCAGAAAGCTCTGGGACCTTCAGTTGAACTTTTGATTCAAGGAGACGTTCGGACTCTACTGCCTAATGTTGCCTTCAGGCAGGACAAAGGCCGGCCTAGCCAGGATATCCTTGTCCCTGGACACCAGCCAGGTAGGAATGGTGTGATGTCTTCCCCACACTCGATCGTTACATGTTGGCAGGTGTCGAGTGACCCTTTGCTTCAGGTCTCCATGATGGAAATGCTGGCACGGAGAAACAGGGCCCGGCAGTGGGTTTGGGAGCGGGGGGCAGCGTAGCTCGATCATATTTGCAGATACGGAGGCAGGTAGGATTTCGGAGAGGGGGGAATTGCGGGTGATCATCAAGCAGACGGAGTGTTGAAGGAATCAAGACTGACTGCGACACGAGGTATACAGTGCTTTGCAAGCGTCCCTGGAGAACAATTAATCACCCTCAGACAAGAGTGAAATCGAGTTTATCATTTAAGCTAGCTAGAAGATACACCTATTGCTATGGCATGGAGGTTCGTAACAATGAAGATGTCACGTCCTTAGCCACGCGGTCTTGGCAATTTTTTTCAGCCTCTTTTGCTCTTTAAATCGTTCCTAGATAGGGCCAGAAGCGTCAGTACGTCCGTCCGTCGATGCGTATTTCTATCTGCACTCGTCGTCTCTTGCGATGTACGCAAAAAGAAATGATGATGCAAAAGTTTATCACTCACCAAATCCTTCTTCGTCGGCCTCTTCCTCTTCTTTCCCCCTGCCTCTTTCTCTTCTTGATCCCGTTGTTCTACCTCTTGTTCCCACGCTCCTACGTCGAAGTAGAACTGGCTCATGCGTTTCATGCGTTCATATTCTGAGAGGTGCTCGGGTGCTCGGGCATCGGCCGCCGTGAAGGCGCCAGTGCGCGCGTTGAACCTGGCGGCGAATCCCCCTGCGGGTGCGAGAGAGGAAGGTCCAGCGAGGGACGGGTCAAGGTAGGCAAGGGAGGGATCTATGCCGGCTGCGATGGCACGCGCCTCGACAGAGTTGGGGTCGTAGGGATTTGGATTGACGCCTTCATCCTGGCCGTTTCCCTGCTGGTCCGGCGCCGTGTCTTCGGCCCCAGCGGCGGAGGAATAGGAAGGGTCAGAAGGTGACAGTTGGAGAGGGTTAATCCAAGTTGTTTCCCCGGTAGATGAGTTGTAAAAGTAGTAAGTGCTGTGTTGGGGCGAGAAGATGGCTTGCCATGCACCAGCTGAGAGGTTGGTAGAGGTGGTTGTCGCTGGAGAGGCAGTGTCGGGGGGAGTGGGAGGGGTGTCGTTGTCGACAGCGGTTTCTTTGCCTTTTCCCTTTGTATCTTGTTCGGGTCCTGGCGAGGACTGGTTCTTGTCGTCAGCCTCTTTGAGGACGGTGGACATGGCTACCGTTGAGGAGTGATCAAATAAATAAATAAGATGATAAGGGGAGTAATCAAAAATAAATATTTTTCAAAATTCTCTGATGCAGCCTCACACCCACATCCCAATCATGCTACGCTCGGCGCTAAAGCAGACCTCCCGCCCTTCCTCCCCCGCACTGGGAAGTTCCGCCTCGCCGCCACCAAACTCTGGGGCACCACAGAGGACGACGTCCGCGTCGTCGTTGACAACATTCCCCTCGGTCTCACCTTACCAGGCTCAGTTCGGCCCTGGGACATCCACGAGCTTGCTGTCCCCGAATCCCCAATCTATCTCCTCCGTGCCGGTCGTCTCCCAGGGCTATACCCCCAAAGTATCCTTTGACACGTTTGAAAACCCCGCCGCATCCATGTTCTCTTTCACCCTTCATGTGCAGTCGGAGGGATACACGCAAAATCGTTCTACCCGCGTCTTTCTTTGCGCTTCAAGTCCCGACGAAACTGGAAAGGAAGCCCTGGAATGGGCACTGGAGTGTCTTGTTCAGGATGGCGACGAACTCATTGTATTCAGGGGCATCGATCAAGAGGAGCTAGGTGTGTGCACCCCGGCTTCCGGGCCGCCCGTCGCTGACTCGGCCGTAGATAAAGACCATGAACTTGTACGGGAGGAAGCGAGGGAGTTGATGAGACATATTCAAGACAAGTGTGTCGAGTATGATCCAGACCGCAAGGTAATCCTCTTTTCCTCTCCAGTGGATTTCATTGAGTCATCTTCCGAAGGTCTCGATCATTCTTGAATTTATCGCTGGTCGTGTGACCACAACTCTCGACAGGTTGATAGCCCTTTATCGTCCCGATTCTGTCGTTGTAGGTATGCGCGGCCAGAGGCGTGGCGTCCTCGGCTTTGGTGGTGGCCGCCCCGGTGGTATGTTCAGTGGTAAGTATCGATTTCCTCCTAAGGGGCTTATATTTATAATGATCGCTCTTATCGCAGGGGTAGGCTCTGTATCAAAATATGTCCTCTCTCGCAGTCCCGTTCCAATCATTGTCATCCGGCCAGAGAGTAAAGTGAGGAAGGTTCGAGAAAAGAGGCTAAAAGACCCAAAGAGAGGGACCCACTTTGACGAGTGAGTTCATTCCAGCTTCAAACTCCCTTGACTTTTCACCCCTCCGGTTGACCACCGGAGGATGATGTTTCTCTCTAACCGACGGGTTCCGTATATGCGCCCCTGCGACTCCGTAGGCGTTTCTCTTCGTATATATGCTTCTCATCGCTTCCGGGACAATTTCGGGATCTTTTCATGGCAAGACTGACCGCTTTCCGTAGATTACCGGCTACTAAAAATGGTCCGATGTCTGTCGTGCCATCCAGCTAGTTCCCCATCCACAAGTCTTGAGCTTAAATGGTCAAGAACTCATCCCAAATAACTGTTGCGCAGGCTACCCTTCAAGCTTCATGTGTATTCGGCATCCGTTTTAAATGACCCTCAGCACTACCCAAACATCTTAACCATCATTAATATTGTAGCTGGTAACTGGCACGAAGTTCTATCTTCGCTATTTATACCTTCCCGCGATATTTGCTCATAAATATCTATGTGAAGAACCCAAGGGACTGTGTACCTTTACTTTGTTTACCTTGTGCAATGATTCTTCCACCTTCCCTTCCACGCTCTCTGCCAGCCATGTGTCGGTAATAAACTTAAAGGCCGAGCTCCTCCGCCTTTGTCTACTTGGCGCGTACCTGCCTTCGAAACCAGAGCAACAATCTTCTTTGATCCGTGTTGCATTCGGTGATAAAGATACCCTGAGAAGCGGGCCAGAGGTGCAAGTTGACTTGCCGCCGTGGCGAGGACCGCGGAATATTAAGCAGGTACGACGTTTTCGGCATGGCCTAACTCGTCCCCCGACTCCTTCAACTTTGCATTCGCGGCCTCCTCCGTTTATCTTATCTGATGCGGTCGCCAGTGGCGCGTCCGTCGCACATACCTGATCCGCCTTGTACGGGTGTTAATAGGGCGCACTTGAATGATCGAGTACAGCGTCCCTGTGAAGAAAGGCGTTTCCTCAATCTCGGCTTTCCTAGATCAAGGCTCAGCATTGCTCGAGTGATTGCGAGTGCGGGGTGACACCGTGACCATCGGCCACGGAGGGAGCGTGTCCACCGGTCTCTCGTAGATAATGGATAATGTTCGCACAGGTTGGCCCGATACACTTGCTTCCGCTGGCGATCACCACTCGAGAGATACATCGATGGAGCATACTAGTTGACCCGCCGAAGTACATTTTTAGGATCTACTTGTTGTCGAGCCTGAGGGCAGTCACCTATTCACCTTTGAGTGAACCGGGTCTGACGGTCAGTGATCACGGTCACACATCAGACCGGGAGCATCGTGGATGAGGGCAGCCGGTCTTCCCACTGAGCCAATACCTTTACTTGCGAACTTGCTTAAAATTCATGGTTGATCGAAAGGAGACTATGCATAATTGACAACCGAGAAACTGAATACGAGCATAAGCAGGTTCATCTTTTCCGTAGCGCCTCCATTGGCGCCTCTTCAACCTCATCTAGCCCCTCCCTCGATCCTACATCTGCAAAGTAGGGCAGAGTTTCAATGCCTGTCATTGTGCTGGATGTATTTAATCCCATTCCAAACCCGGTGTCAATGTTCCGACCCTGGAGAGGATTGGCATACAGCTCCCTGATGTCCAGTATAAACCTAGGATTGAGTGCATAGATGAGGGCCACTAAAGCAGGACTTAGAGTGAGATTTGCTGTCTGGCTGAAATTGATGCTGAAGAGGCCTTCAGTAAAGGTTGCATGCAAAAAGTTACTGTCAATGCAACTACTCATCAACTTCATTCGAAGAAGGCAAATAAGCACCCACATGACAAAGTAGAGAATTCCTTGATGAACAAGGAGTCTGATGTACTGGTTAGGCTGCCATCTTCTTCTCGACTTGTACAGTTGAAGTGACTGCACAAGAAACTGATAGATGGACAGCAAACACATGACTCCTTGTAGAACAACCAGAGGAATGATGGAATATCTGCCCCAGTTCCAGGAGGGATACTGCAGTATGCAGACAGACGGATCAGGTGCCGGAGGGATGAATACTGTTGACGAAACACAACAAGAAACATGTGAATTTCCCTCAACTCAAAAGGTGTCGAACATACCTATGGTAGCCCCAGGTTTGGAGTATATGATACCAGCTGTGATGCTAGCAACAACTTCTCCACAAAATATGAATAAAAGGACACCAAGGACTTTTTTTGATTGGCCATATAGTGCATAAACTCGAAAGATCATTACCACTGCAATATTCTTCAGGAGATAAACAGACAGGTGCAATCGTAGCTCACAG
>JBBPOD010000606.1:0-16161 GCA_038091255.1 Tylopilus intermedius | reverse complement strand
AAACGGGTTTTTAAGGAGATGCCGAGGTTGTTGAGACGGGCGGGCTTGTCAGGATGGCCGTGAGGAGTGAGGTCAACCGCATCCCCCAACGCCGAAATGCCGTCCTCGAGGTCGCTGACATCGCCGAGGCGCTCGAAACGAGTTTTAAAAGAGATGCCGAGGTTGTTGAGACGGGTAGGCTTGTCAGGATGACCGTGAGGAGTGAGGTCAACCGCATCCCTCAACCTCGAAATGGCGTCACCGAGGTTGCAAACCTCGTCGAGGCGCTCGAAACGAATTAAAAAGGACTTGCCGAGGTTGTTAAGAAGGTTAGGCTTGTTGGAATGACCGTGCGGAGTTAGGTTGACTGCCTCACCAAGCCTCGAAATGCCGTCTTCGAGGTCACTGACCTCACCGAGGCGCAAGAAACGAGTTGTCAAGGAGATGCCAAGGTTGTTGAGACGGCCGGGCTGGTCTGGATGACCGTGAGGAGTGAGGTCAACCGCATCCCTTAAACTCGAAATGGCGTCCTCGAGGTCGCTGACCTCGCCAAGGCGCTCGAAACGAGTTTTTAGGGAGTTTCCGAGGTTGCTGAGATGGCCAGGCTTGTCGGGATGACCGTGAGGAGTGAGGTCAACTGCATCCCTTAACGTCGAAATAGCACCCTCGAGGTCGCTGACCTCGCCAAGGCGCTCGAAACGAGTTCCTAAGGAGGTGCTGAGGTTGTTGAGACGGCCGGGCTTGTAGGGATGACCGTGAGGAGTGAGGTCAACCAGATCCCTCAACCTTGAAATGGCATCCTCCAGGTCACTGACCTCCCCGAGGCGCTGGAAACGAGTTTTTAAGGAAGTGCTGAGGTCGTTGAGACGGGCGGGCTTGTCGGGATGACCGTGAGGAGTGAGGTCAACCGCATCCCTCAACATCGAAATGCCATCCTTGAGATCTTTAACCTCGCCGAGGTGGTTGAAACGCATTAAAACGGAGATGCCGAGGTAGTGGAGATTGCTGGGCTTGTTGGGATGCCCCTCAGGAGTGAGGTCAACCGCACCCTTCAACATCGAAATGCCATCCTCGAGGTCGTTAACCTCGCCGAGGCGGTCAAAACGAATCAAAACGGAGATGCCGAGGTTGTGGAGACGGCTGGGCTTGTCGGGATGACCGTGAGGAGTGAGGTCAACCGCATCCCTCAACCTCGAAATGCTGTCCTCGAGATCGCTGACCTCGCCGAGGCGCCCGAAACGAAATCTTAAGGAGGTGCCGAGGTTATTGAGATGGTGAGGCTTGTTGGAATGACCGTGAGGAGTGGAGTCAACTGCATCCCTCAAACTCGAAATGGCTTCCTCTAGGTCGCTGACCTCGCCGAAGCGCTGGAAACGAGTTCTTAAGGAGGTGCCGAGGTCACCGAGAACGCCGGGCTTCTTGGGATGACCGTGAGGAGTGAGGTCAACCACATCCCTCAACATCGAAATGCCGTTCTCGAGGTCGCTGACCTCGCTGAGGCGTTCGAAGCGGATTAAAACGGAGATGGCGAGGTTATGGAGACGGCTTGGCTTGTCGGGATGGCCGTGAGGAGTGAGGTCAACCGCGTCCCTCGACGTCGAAATTGCGTCCTCCAGGTCACTGACCTCGCCGAGGCGCTGGAAACGAGTTCTTAAGGAGGTGCCGAGGTCACCGAGAAGGCCGGGCTTCTTCGGGTGATCGTGAGGAGTGAGGTCAACCACATCCCTTAACATCGAAATGCCCTCCTCGAGGTCGCTAACTTCGCCGAGGCGGTCGAAACGAATTAAAACGGAGATGCTGAGGTCATTGAGAAGACCGGGCTTGTTGGGATGACCGTGAGGAGTGAGGTCAATCGCATCCCTCGACGCTGAAATGGCGTCCTCCAGGTCACTAACCTCGCCGAGACGCTGGAAACGAGTTCTTAAGGAGATGCCGAGGTCACCGAGAAGGTCGGGCTTCTTGGGATGACCGTGAGGAGTGATGTCAACCACATCCTTCAACATCGAAATGCCCTCCTCGAGGTCGCTAACCTCGCCGAGGCGGTCGAAGCGAATTAAAATGGAGATGCTGAGGTTGTGGAGACGGTTGGGCCTGTCGGGATGGCCGTGAGGAGTGAGGTCAACCGTATCCGTCAACGTCGAAATGGCGTCCTCCAGGTCACTGACCTCCCCGAGACGCTCGAAACGAGTTCTTAAGGAGTTGCCAAGGCTGTTAAGATGGGCGAGCTTGTCAGGATGACCGTGAGGGGTGAGGTCAACCACATCCTTCAACATCGAAATGCCGTCCTCAAGGTCGCTAATCTCGCCGAGACGGTCGAAACGAATTAAGACGGAGATGCCGAGGTTGTGGAGACGGCTGGGCTTGTCGGGATGGCCGTGAGGTGTGAGGTCAACCGCATCCCTCGACGTCGAGATGGCGTCCTCCAGGTCACTGACATTGCCGAAACGCTCAAAACGAGTTCTTAAGGAGGTGCCGAGGTCACCAAGAAGGCCGGGCTTGTTGGGATACCCGTGGGAAGTGAGGTCAACCGCATCCCTCAACATCAAAATGCCATCCTCGAGGTCGCTGACCTCGCCGCGGCGGTCGAAACGAATTAAAACGCAGATGCCAAGGTGGTGGAGACGGTGGGGCTTCTTGGGATGCCCATAAGGAGTGAGGTCAACCGCATCCCTCGACGTCGAAATTGCGTCCTCCAGGTCACTGACCTCGCCGTGACGCTCGAAACGAGCTCTTAAGGAGTTGCCAAGGATGTTGAGACGTGCGGGCTTGTCAGGATGACCGTGAGGAGTGAGGTCAACCGCAGCCGCCAACCTCGAAATGGCTTCCTCGAGGTCAGCCAAATCACCAAGGCGCTTGAATCGACGCAGGAATGCTTCACCGAGATTTTGCGCGAGCCCGAGGTACCGGTTATCCCAAATCGACGTAGACCTGACCAGTTCCTGTAAAATACCAGTTGCCTGTTGTAGGTCGGCTAGATCGCCAAAGCGTTCGAAACGCTCCAATAACCGGGCGCTGAATATTCCTGGATCTTCATCCGTGAAGGCTGACGCTACATCGCGCTTCATCGTCGATTGCAGATCCGGCTCCATGAAGTCTATGTTACGTCCTGGATGCAGTGATTGCAAGACGCTCGCAGCTTGCCTCGCGTGACTTCCAGTAGACCGGCTGCCCAACACTTCTCCAAGCAATCTTTGTGCTTGCTCTTCTTCGGCGGGGTATTTCCGATTTTGGTATCCCACAAGATGCGCCGTCACCGTGTGAATAAGGGTGGAGGAACGATCAGGGTGACCCACAGGACGGAGCGCCAGTGCGTCGTAGTACATTCGAAGAACCGCTTCCAGGCGAGCATCCCTACCCTCCACTTGAGAGCCAATTAAATAGACCATCGCTAGGTTCGATAGAGCGACCGCACGACAAGGATGGTCCATCGGACAGAGGTTCAGCGCGTGTTCGAATTCTCTAATAGCGTCTTCCAGATCTTGTTTCTCTCCTTGCTTCCGGTATCGCAGCAGAGCCCTATGGCCCGAATTGGTTGCGTTTTCTAGCCCGCTCTGCGCTTCCGGGATTGACTATCGGAGCATACGATTAGCGAGCACAATATGGATACAACCCGCTAACTCACCCAATGGGGGCCAAGTGCTTTCGACGTTGATGGACTAGCACTCTCTCGCTTCTGCCGTTTCACGGCTATGAACAGGGATGTACATGGGGACACGACATCCCCATCCTTTGGAAAGAATACAAAGGCTATTAAGAAGTGAGTAGATGGACCCTTGCGTGGAATTGTCTAGCGTACTCACGAGAGTTGGCTGCACTGTGCTCCAAAAGCTGTTTTACTGTAACCGTCAATTTTTGCAACTGCTCCCCGCTACCTAGCATGGGCTGGAATTCAAAGGAAGCATAGACTTCGAGACAAATTGTGGCCGACATGTCGGACGATCTAGGTAGAACGTCAGAATGATAACTCTGCCTGTTAAAGGGTCTCACATTAGGATCGGTCCGTTCCATTCGACAATATCGTGGTTTTCCGACGAGCGTTTATTCTCTGTTCTCCATTCAAGGCCGCCGTGATGTAGTATGGCGAAAAAGCCGGCGGGGAGTCGTCTGAGGCCCAGGGCAATGCCCGTCGCTCGGATGGCTACCGTGACGCCAACGTCAGCAACGTCTGCAAATGGTGACAAACAACTTGAAGCTTTTTACCTGCAATAACAATTTCCTCGCGCTGGTCCGTCGGTCCAGAGAGTTCTATGTCCCGTTTCTCCGAGTCTTGCCTAAGGCTGGGCTCGGTTTTGGAGACGGCGAGTGCATGTACGCCGTCCTGCAGGATTTGTTAGTCAGTAGATCGGAGGTATGGTCTCAGACATACACTAGGCTCGCAATCTCCGGGCCTGTCCTGTGCATGCGACGTGTCTGATTCCAGTCGTGATTTTGTTCTTGCTAGGTCCGAAGTGCTAGACGCATCCGAGTCTGATTGATTTTTTCCGATGTTCGACGTGCTGGTCGTCATTGAAATTGGGAAGAAGCTGTGAGGGATCCCAGGCCAGGGTCCTACGCTGCTTTTAAGTCGCCCACAGCATGGTCCACAGCAAACTGATCGGGTCTATGTTGGCAGTGTTCTGCAGGTCTGATGCGCGTTCCAGGTGTAACATAGCCATTTTCAATACCACCCCAGCTGAACGAATAGCCACAGTTGTTCCAAGTCTTTTACTCGTGTTTCGATCGGAGATGAACGTGCCCTGCGTGGAGACCTATCGGAGATTTAAATTACATACGACCTCGTGACAACACGCGTACCGTACGCGTACACCGTTCGACACCCTCAAGGTCCTCTTGTTCTTGTTCACGCAGTCCCAGCGCCTCGCGACACGGTATCCCTTATCGTTATATTCCGCACCCGATGTTGACGTGTCTCCACAGCAAGCGACGCTCCTCGCGATGAAACTCCCTCCAGCGCAAAAGAAGCTGCGTGAGGAGCTGGACAAGGTCAAGGGCGACATCGAAACGAAGCTCGTCCCCAAGGCCGCCGAGATCACCCGACACCTTGCACTCCCCCAGGGCAGGTCCCCAGAGTGGATCCGTGAAGAGATGGCCCGCATGGACAAGGGGCTCGACACACGTCGATTGTAGACAGGGCAAGATCTCGGGGGGCGTGTACCGTGCGTCGTCCCGTCGCTCGTCGTAGTGGTCGCTCATTCCAGGGTAGATGGGGGTGACGATCTCTCCAAGCTGACCGTGGCTGCGTTTGAGTGCTATACTCTGTCCAACCCGCTCCATCCGGACGTCTTTCCTTCCATTGGAAAGGTGGAGGCAGAGATCGTGGCCATGTGTCTAAGAGTGTACAAAAATTCCGACGGTGCTGGAACGTGGGTCTCTCTTTCGCCCAGGATCGTCCCCATGCCGCATTCGACAAAGATGCAGCATACATTGGTGTCAAGGTCCACGAGGTCCCTGTCGACCCCGTCACGCGCAAGGCGGATCTGAAACGCGTGCGCAGAGCCATGTCCTTACTTTGTTTTCCCCCTTTCTGACATTATCTCCTTGTGTCAGAAATGGTAATACCATCGTGGTGAGTCCGTATTCCCTTGCGCCTGATATGCTTATATCTTCCCTTAGCCTGTTGGGTCCGCAGTCAACTTTCTGGATGGTAATCAAGACGATATCGTCGCGCTTGGTGCCCTCGCCGCGAGATACAACATTGGTTTCCATGTCGACTGCTGTCTCGGCTCCTTTATTGTTCCCTTCCTCGAGCAGGTCATGAAACCGGTGGTTACCAATTGACTCCGTTTGACTTCCGCGTTCGCGGCGTGACGAGCATTAACTGCGATACCCACAAGGTCTGCTTCTCCGGTGTTCTGGACCGTATGTGGCGTTGCTGAAACGGTTCGATGTAGTATAGATCTGTGCCCAAGGTACGACAACCGTTTGTTTTCCAGCGCCCAAACTCACGATTGTCGAATATATAGGGATCTTCCTTAAACATATACCGCGATGCTGCGCTGCGGAGATACCAATGGACGGGTCAGTTGTTTCATATCTATGCGAATGACTGACCGTATGCGATGAAACAGGAGGTGGGTACGCGAAGTCCGAGCTTGTCTGAATCGAGGTAAGATACAGGATAGCATGCGATTGAGTCTGTGCCTAGACCTGGTGCCTTGATTGCTGGAGCATGGGCTGCGACGTAGTCCATGGGATCCGAGTACGTCCGTTGACGACTCTCATTTGCGAATGCTCACCTTTCTGCGTTACAGCAGCTACCTCCAGTCATGTCGCAATATAATCACCTGTACCCGACAGATTGCCAACACTATCACCGAGTCCTTCGCTGATCTATACGTCCTCGGTTCCCCACCAGCCTCGGTCGTCGCATTCGGATCGCGAGATAAATCGGTGAATGTGTACGAAGTCGGGGATGGAATGTCCAAGAAGGGATGGCATTTGAATGCACTGAGCGGACCCCGCTGCCTTGCACATCGCATGTACAGTACGTTGCGTTAATTTCTCGTTCCGCTCCATACTTTCTCTCTTCCGGTTCGCCCTTCGCCCTGTGTGCTGACGAATTCCAAACGTTTGACGTTGCAAGTCGTGGACCCGTTCATCTCCGACTTCAAGGCTTGTGTGGCAGAGGCGAAGGAAGCGCCAGAGGGCAAGGGAACCGGTGGCGTTATATGGTGCGTTCCTTTCAGATGTCTCGTTGCAGATTCTTTTCGACCTGGCCCCGTGGGTCTCGGAAGTCCCAGTGCGGTTGGACCGATGATCGTGAAGGAGGTGGCGAGCATCTTTTTGGATACGCTATACAGGGCGCGAAGAGGGTCGAGCGTATATGTTTCATATAGGCAACATTGTCCCATCTTCCTGGTCGTCAGGAACAGAGCTATACTTGCTGCATGACGAGTCTATTTCCGTTCCACTCTCGGAGGGGTCGTACGTGAACCGGAAGTGGCGATGTTTCCGTTCGTCCCCGATGTGGTGTGCCCGAAGTGATCCGCACCACGTGGATCTCCGATGCGGAGTGACTTGCTTTGTGGCGCTCTTGAGTCACCGGCAGTGACGATTGCGCCCGTGAAATGCATCCTGGAACGAGGGTGCGTGTCCGGGACTTCTTGCAGTGGCGTGCACTGCGCAACGATAGCGCCATGATTCACTATCCATTCAGTGACGGGATGTCCCGGAGGGGTGAGCGTACATGTGTCCGAGTCTCGTTGGGAATGGACATCCACATAGAGGAGAGAGATCGGGGGACCAAAGGACAGGTGGAGATCTCTGACCGAACGAGGCTATAGGCTATCGATAGAGTCCCGTGGGCCCAAAACGGGGCGTGCGCGCCCAGGGAGGCAGGCGGACGTCGATGCGGTGATGACGGGGTCTATCATATCATGGCGTATCGCACGCATATCATTATGATAATTGATGTAGATGAACCTATGTATATGCACCACTGGCAGCATCGATCGATCCTCGTGTGTTTTCCTCCTCGGGCGAGCAGAATGCATGGCCTGGCACAGAACCAACGCCAAGGGCGCACGGTATTCGTGATGCAAGAGGCCGCACACTGATGCCACGGATCCAACGCGGTGGCACACAGTAACGCGCCGACTGTCGGAGGCCCCCTAGCATGGAGGGCTTGCTGTAGTTCCGGCGGTGTGGGATGGGCTCCATTGGTGGATAAGTACATGCTGCGCGTCGCGGCGACTTGGCGTTTGTGGTGGTATGAACGAGGGAGGTGTTTGAGTGGCCTCGGGACGGGCGAAATCGGAAAGAACGGGAGAACGGCGAACAAGACGGCGTCCAGCCCTGGGTGGCATCCTGTGGCATCCCATCATTTATGGCATGTCAACATTGTCCTCGGAAAACAAAGCTTAAATATATAATCGACCCGATGGGTGTCATCGCACGCGATGCGCTCTCATCGTGATGGATAGGTGATGGAACGAGATACGTGCACGTGAGTAGTATCACTGAGGCAGTATCTGCTTCAAGTGGTTGCTTGATCGTGATGATTCGAAGCCTTGCGATGATACATGTCCCGGCAATCATCGACCCTCTGAGGTCCGACGCGTGATATGGATGTTGATACGAGTGAAACCGGGTGCGGTGCGAGATCGCGCCCATCCATGACGAATATTGGCCTGGCTTTGACGTGCACGTGCGCCGAGAGCGAGATTGAGCAGTGAACGGACGTCACCCGACGGCGAACGCCGTGATCGGACGTGTGTACGAAGACAGCACCACTGGTCGCGGAAAAGGCATGTCGCTTCCTGTCGAACGGACGCGTCCACCGTGTGATTGGATACGTATTCGTGTACAGATCGGCGGCGAGAGCGAGGATATCTGTGTCACCCCTGTCAGAAACGTTGGTCAGGATCGTCGCGCTGCTTATCGTGAGATCTTCCAGTCTCGCGTCAGAGCTTTAGGCCCGCAGGAGGCCGCTCGGAGCTGTGGGTGTTGCGGAACGTTCCATTGAGGGGAAAACGCATCTGCTCGACTGAATAGCACCGCCCGTCTGGCGAAGGCGTGGTAATGGAAGATACCACTGATAGAGGATAAGCCCCGGAAGCACATTTTCCAACCTAGTCATGCTTCGCGTCCGCAGTTGGTAGTCATGACGAGCGATAAGGCAAATCCCATCTATGCGGTCCATCTGCTATTGTGGCGGATCGCCGCCGCCAGAGATAAAAATATGGTGGAGCTGTTTGGCATTCCCACACAAGCGGCCGGGCATTTGGGACGTGGCTGTGTCCGCACGAGCCCGAGGAATCTAGGCCTGGACGGTACACTGGAAATGTAGGGTACGGACGCGCTGCTCGGATGGCATGTCCGAAAGGATCAGGCAGATATACCGACGTGGATAAGAATGGATGTGTGCGTACCTATCGGGAGTTTGAGAACATTGACGTGACGTAGCCATAAGGATCGATATTGGCATTGCTGTTTCTGCGTTAAATTGAGGGCGGTGGAGAGAGGACAGGTATCCATATAAGGGTTACCATCGCTGACTGGAGACAATCAGCTTGCAGATAAGTACTCCCAGTTTTTGTCAGCATGTCTCAGGGCGAGAATGGATTTTCTCTCGCTTGACGTGGTCCCGAGCGATGATCAGTATCGGAGTTTCAGAAAGATCCGGGGTTCAAAAATGGACCGGTGCCTGGGGGGTCAAAGTCAAAAAAAACGATGACGGGAGGGTCGCTCGAGGACTCTCCGGAGCACCATGTACGGCCAACGCGAGCTGGGTCCGGAATAGCCCACAGGTTTAAATCCAATTCAGTTCCGAACTGAAAAATGCGGTCCTCCGTCCACGAATAATAAGAGGAGAGACAGCCGTCTCACTCGACAACGCTTCCCCTTTGCTTGACTGCTGGCAGCCCCTCACCAAGCAAGGTTTCCCGTCGCAGGTCTAGCCCAATTCAAAAGTACCATTCCGGGTCAGTACTCCTCACACCCTTCCTACCCTTTGCACTTTCTTGGGTATCGATCCCTTACTCCCAGTCCCGATACAGGTCCCCCCCTTAACGCCGCTTGATACTGTCACCGCTTGTGCTGTCATGGCTTTCTCGCTGACGAGACCACCCTCGCGTGAGGGACATATATCAGTCCACGGTCACGAGGACGACCATCTGTCTTCCGCTCTCCATGCTGCTCTCTCGAGCTTTGTCCCGGGATCCTCGGCACATCCTGAACACCACCACGACATGATCAAGGAGAAGGAAAGAGCTGGCATCGATATCGTCGTCGATTCAGATTGTCTCTCCCTCAAGGGTACTGGCGTCGATGTCGAGCCCGTGTTGCTCAAGGGCCATGTCGTCCTACACCTCACAGAGCCTACCTCCATCAAGGAGATCACTCTCCAGTTTAGGGGCAAGGCGAAATTGCCACAGCCGCCCTCCGAGACGTGAGCGTGATGTGTGTCCCCTCTATTCCCGCTTCTCTCAGCGCGTTCTCCACAGCATGCCCTTGAGCACTTCACAACATTGGTATACCATCTGCAACCAAGAATGGTCGTTCCTCGAGGGGGAGAAACGCCACAGTCACACACTCAAAGCGGGCTTTCACCATTTTCCTTTTCAGCTCCAGCTGGGTGGATCTTTGCCGTCCAGCATTCGCAGCGGCGTGTATGGCGGCGCCCATGTGAGCTACAAGCTCAGGGCTGTCGCCGTACGTCCGGGCCTTGCACACAAGATGCAGGTCGTCATGCCGATATCCATCGTCCGCACTTTGGCCGCGGAAGCGCTCGAATACCAGCAGTCCCTCGAAATCGAGAATACGTGGCCAGAAAAGCTCATGTACTCCATCATGATTCCGCACAAGGCATGGGCTGCTGGTGACCAGCTCACCGCAATCGTCAAGTTCTCCCCTCTTGCCAAGGGCGTCCGAGTTTTGATGGTGACGACAATGATTCAGGAAATAACGAAACTGCACCATAGTCGGGAACATACCCGAAGTGTCGTCACCGTTCATCATGACATCCCAAACGGGACTACGGAACCGTATTCCGGTGCCTATGGACCATCGCCAGCATCGCCAGGACTGTCGAGCGAGCATAGCTCGCAGAGTTATGGGTCGTTGGTCGCGCTTGCCAACCAAGACATGACAGTGACACAAACGCCAAGCGCAGCCACATCACATGATTCACCCGTGCCACATCATCCAGACAGCGGTCTGTCGGTGCTTTCGGCCGATTCTATCGCGTCGACGTCTGCTGTAGAGGAAGAGATCCCGATGAGCCAGGATGACGTCGTCGCGCAACTTACACTGTTCATCCCCAAATCCGTTACTCCCACACATCCCATCGAACCAGTCACGGTCTTCCATCGAATACGATGGTCCATTCTCATGTCCAACTTGGATGGGCATACTTCCGAGTTGCGGTGCTCCCTTCCCTTGCATATCCTCGATGCCCGGTTACTTGACGAAGCTAGGGCCAATTCTGCGGCTACTCGTCGACTCCTCCTGGAGGGTCCGGAAGCACCAGCCGATGAGGACCAGGATTCTGAGTTGCCGAGCTATTCTGCGCACGTTCGTGATCGCGTGGCAAACATGTACCTCCCTGATGCAGCCACCACTCGCGTGCTAAACCCATGGGTGCACAGCAACGTCAGTCCTACGTTTGCCCCAGAGTACCAATCCCTGCCCGGCGACCGGCCTCTGTCGGGTTCCGCATCTCCTTTGGTGCCCCACCCTATTTCGTCTCACCTTCCTCATGCACCTCATTCGGGGACCAGCACACCTCTGGATTGGGTCGATTCAGAGCTTCTTTATTCCCTATCTAACACCGCCGCTCCTATATCCCGTTCTAACACCAGTCCGCATTCGCCCTCCCCAGAATCTCTTAGCCGCCCAGGTAGCCGATCCGTCAGTCGACGTGGCAGCCGCGCACCAAGTCCAGAACGTCACCTCACGATGACAACAATCACGCATCACTCGGTGCCTCACACCTTGACTTCCCACGAGACGTTCGTGCACGACGGCCACGCGAGCCGATCTCTCCCTGGGCTGTTCAGCATCCAGATGAAACCGCATATCTCGCTCACCTCCCCGGGCTGGCTCTCCTCGCGCTCGAATTCGCATTCGAACCTGACGTCGCTGGCGGATGTGAACCACCCCCCGGTGCACCGTGCGCCAACGTATGCACCGCGGCCGTCCGTGCCGGTGCCGTCCCAAGCGCCGATGGCGACGCTCCTGCCAGCCGAAAGCGTCCCCGAGAGCGCGTTGTGGCGCCGTGCGTTCACGGAGGTGCCTGACTATGACGTGGCCTCGCGTGGGTTCATTGGTGGGGTGACACCTCTGACCAGCATGCGCGGGCTGCCTTCGTATGAGGAGGCAGAGCGGAGTGCGCATGCGGGCGGTGTCGATGACGAGGGACGGTTGACGATGCGCACCGGTGCGTCCAGGCGCGAACGGGTCGCGTAGTGGCGCGTCGTCGACGCGTTTCGTTTCTCTGGTGGTCAGGTCCATGTGCATTGTATCAATGTACTATTTATGTTATACGTGAGTCGTCATCGGCACGTCTTTCCTTTTGGTCTTGGTTTCTTTTTATGTTGTGTTCCTTTTTATGCTGTGTATCGTGCACTGAAATACAGTTGCCCGCGGTACGAATACTCCTCGTCTGTACGACTTTTTTTATTTCATATATTCTCTTTATCTATGTTATCGTCTCACAACTCACCCCTGATTATTCTGATTCTCCTCGACACTCTCTTCGAGGTATTCACGCTTGTCTATATAGAACTTTATCCTAGGTGTTGTTGTATCTCACACGCTCTGTTGTCTCCTTTTGGTGGTTGAATACATGCATGACGCCATAATGGTGTCATGGACGATTTGGCAGCACAAGGACAGCGTTAGAGAGTGATACCCAAAGCAGACCAGGATCACCGAGCGAGATCGCCAAGTCGAGAAGTGCGATATGTCGATCTGCCGTATGCATGTCGAGTCCTCTCGCGCGTTCGTGACATGAGCTTGATATGATCCGTCCACCTTCGAGTCGCAGGGTACCGATCAACTTCAACGACAGCATAGAAATGGTAGCTAGTGCGTACATCTGCTGTATGTCCACCGTACGGATGCCGTCCATCAAATCACTCAGCGACGTCTCCTCTCGAACCCGAACCACGATCCGAGTCAAACTGTCCGTCGCAACACATTTATACTGCGCATGAGTCAACGGGGCGAGATCGTGTACAAAATGCGATAAATAAAAGAAGAGCCATCAGTCAGAGCACCTAAGTACTAAGAGGAACCAAAATCATGACAAGCTTGGGTGGAATAGGGAGCATAGAGCGAAGAAAGATAAACGAGGAGATGAGCAACCAATGGACTGGGCGAAAACCGAAGGTTTTCCGGCCCGAGGCTGGAGCCGAACCTGTCGGGGAGCCGAGCTGTGACCCTTGAAGAGTAGGAGTGAGCGACGCTATTACAAATGAGCTCAGCGCCAAAGAAAGCTTAACAAGCTCCAGCCCGAGGTGCTCTTTGTGGATTCGAGCCTCGCCCTCTCGAGTCTCGCCTGCTCGCGCATCGTTTCGAGCCTCGCCACCTCGAGCCTCTCCGCGCGCCTCGCATCCTCGCGCCTCGCCTCCTCGAGCTTCGTTGCCTCGGGCTTCGCCACTCTGAGTTCCTCCGCCCCGCCCTTCGCCACCTTTTCCCAAATCATGCCGCGTTTATGGCTGTCCGCATCGTGATGGCACAGAAGGCAAGGAATCCCGAGGACGCTTCCAAATAACCCATGACACAGCCTCCCAGCGCCCGCGATTGCTATGTTGTCGCTCCCAATGTTGAAGCAGTTACCAAGGTCGCTTTCACAATCTAAACATGCGTAAGCCGTGCTGTTCGAGCCCGCCTCGGCTAGTCTATATGTATCGCCGTTGTGCTCTTTCAGCTATGTATGAGTTAGCCTAAGTGCACTCAGAGCGTCATCTGAATGAGCCTACCCGTAGAGCCATCTTTGCCTTTATTCGTTTCCTGTAGGAACTGCGACGCAAACTGAGAACGTTGGGATATTACAGTACACGTATCGGGCTGGTCAAATAACAAAGTCAGTCAAGTCGTTAGTGGCGGATTGGAGACTAGATAGACTAACGTGTCGTATGTATGGGATGACCCTAGCCGAATGCCGTCAATGAGCGAACGGTATGTTCACCAGAACATTGCAAACTCACTTACTGACTCGGATGCTGAGTTGCGCGTTTGGAGTGCGACGGAAGCCTGAGTCTGGGACGGCACTTTAAATAGGCCAATTTCACGATGACGGCCATATTTCGTTGTTTGTGTCTACAGAAGACGAAAGGCACGTTCGACACGCCATGCAGAAGTATCATGCTATATGGAGCTATACACGAGATATCGGCGGAAGGGTGCTAATTGTTGACCCCGACCCTTCTTCATGAGACGGATAGTACTGCCAACGCCCGATCGATCAGGACGATGCTGTATCATAGTATGGAAGTCGGCGGTGATGAATTTTTGTTGAAACGTACCACCACCTTCTTCCGAACCGCGCGTCACTTCGAGTCGGATCTTCAAATAACCACTGGCATATCACGCTGATGCAAACCCACCACTGGCAGTTGCCCACTGGGGCCAACTGCAACGAGGCTTGGACCAGCGTTGTCTCGGACCCTTGATTCGGACCCGGCGCGTAAGCTAATGAATTCGTCCATGATAACACGAGTACGCATATTGAAACCGTGTCTTGTCCTACCAGTAGTATCGCTGACAAGGGGGAACTCGAACCGGCCGGGCCCGACGCGACCTTTCGGTAGGTGTATGGCTAGACACTTGCAAGCCTAGAACCATTGGAATGACGAGCTACTTCGATGCATCATAATTAATGGCAGCAGCTCGCGTTTCATAATGATATTAAACTCCACCGGTCAGTAAAGGACCTTTCCCCGTTCGGATGTATCACCCCAGTAAGTCACCGAGCACGTACCTCATGTAACTTACTATCTCGAGAAATAAACATGCTGTGCGCTCGCCCATCACATATTCAACATAGACATACTCAGGCTAGCGGGCGGTGTTGATCGTGCTGCGACGTGGTACAGATCACGGCTCGTGATTGTGATGATATTTTCCAATCTCCTATGGAGTCGCCATTCACTCGCCAATTGGACTCTAGAATGGGCTATACTGGTAGGCCTCCACACGTCGAGCATCAACACCGATCGGACAAGGTATTGACATTGTTTTCCACTGGAATCCCGTTTCTAGTCCAGCAGGTCCCTGCACCGTCATAATCAGCGTCCGTGTGGTGAGTGGTGACTCCGGATGTAGCGCATAGTGCTATTTGACCGGAGGTTATCTGAGGGGACTACCAAGTGCGCTCCGACTCGCATGGATGACGTGTAGCTCTCCGCGATGTCCACAGTAAGTCCTGACCCACTAACACCCCAATTTTCACATTCTGCCCTGCGCCCAAGTCTAGTCGCTGGGTGATGGACTACTAGAGAATGCTGTCCATTTCCACTTGCCTGAAGGCTACGATCGAAACGCCCGCCGCCAGTGAGCCGTACACATGTAAATTGAAGCAATACCACTGGGTCGTTCCAATTATTTACTCAGGGAAGTACATAAGTGAGTGCACAAACCAATGAAAACAACGCAGTCATGACAGTACTCATTACCAACCCTAACTTTCTTCGTGTTATTACTACACGCCGATCGGTCGAGACCGTACTTCTCATATGCAATTCGGCGATGAGGAACAAGGAAAATGCTTGTTGAAGTGGCGCATCGTGCCCTCCCCACTTTTCGTGTCCAGTAGTACCGTTATCAGTGCTAGGTTATGGGGGGAACACCGTACGGGTAGTCCGCACGGCGCGGACGACGTGTTTCTCGAGACCTTGCAGTAGGATTCACATCGTTTCATAGAGGCACACGGCGCGCCGTTCCACAGCACCCGATCCGATGAGTTAGTGCTGGCGTTCTGACTCTGGAAACAGTGGTATGAGGATGACATGGATTACACGGTTCCAGGGCGGACAGATCGCCTGTACAGGTTCGTGATCGGTTCATTCCAACCCTGACGTAATCAGGCAAAGGCGACGCCTTCGACAACCCACCTACACGCACCATTAGTTCATTTCGGGGACTTCCATTCCACCGAGCGTCTACTGAATTACATTTAGTGTCGATAACATCACTTCCCACCATTGGCTGTACACGTGTTGGTGGGTGCCAGTGGTTCGACAGTGGGGTAACGCGGGACAATGCCGCGGCCAATGGAATGGGTGGTTTGACAGTGGGGCAACACGGGGCAACGCCACAGCCACTGGTGTGGGTGGTCCATCAGTGGGACAACGCAGGGCAACGTCGGCTGCGGCCACTGGGGTGGATGGTTTGACAGCGAGACAACGTGGGGCAATGCCGCGGTCACTGGTATGGGTGGTCCATCGCAGGGCAACGTCGGCTGCGGCCACTGGAATGGATGGTTCGACTGCAGGGCAAAACACGGGACAATGCCGCGGCCACCGGGCAGCGGGCATGGGCCATTCATCAGCGGGGCAACACAGGGCAATGCCACGGCCGCGTGATGAAGGCAAAGAGCGACGAAAAGGAGGGCGAGGAGGCCGTACCGAGCGGGACTGGGCGAGCGAGGAGGCCACACCGGGCGCGACTGGACGAGCGCGGTGGTGGCAGCGCGGAAAAAGGCGCGCGCCACCTGCTTACCTACGCTCGGCCAAAGAC
>JBBPOD010000605.1:0-16188 GCA_038091255.1 Tylopilus intermedius | reverse complement strand
CAGAACATGTCAGAGCGTGAGCATGAACGATTGGAGCAAAGGGTTGAAGAATACTCACCTAGGAGGGCTCCAGACAAGCCGGGAGGTGAAGCGGCTGCACCAGCCTGAGGCAGTGTCCACAGCAGCCAGAAATGTCCCAAAGGCCAAGCAAAACAACGACTTCGATGAAACACGGCCCAGGAGACCATAATCGAGACGTATCGAGGTGGATTTGAGCCGCCAAAACCGTGACAATGGCGATGGCAGCAAAACAGATGGAGTATGACATGGGCAAGCATGACAGCGCTGAGCAAGGAAACTTAGAGGCTCTGACATGGCGCGAGGTAACTTGATTGGACACGGAGAGAAGGAACAAAGGGAAAAATAACAAGTAGTTTTGTTTGCACCATGGCCCGCGCGTCGCCATGCGCAAAGTTCCCGAAGGTTGCATCGAAGGAGTTGGATTTAAAGTTTATCTTCCGAGTTGTATCTGGATGTACTTCACCCAAAAAAAGAAATAATCTACATTAAAAGCAAAAGATGAAAAACGAAAGCATATTCGGAGCCACGGATGCCAATACTGGATGTGAAACTTTTGTCCACTCCCGCCCCTCATACGTGAGTCGCCACAGCCGTGTTTAACGAGCATGTGTACGCACTCCCTATTTTGATCCGATGGCGTCTTGTTACACCAAGGGAATTAATTAGGTGTGCCAGGGCCCCCGTCGCCGCGTTCCCAGTTTTGCTTGCAAAATGAGGTTACAGCGCGTCCGAGTCACAGATCCGATTATCTGGTCTATTTCCGGCTTGTTCCGAATTGAGCGCGGTATCGCCTTGACTACCGATTCGGATCTCGCGGTTGCATTGGCTTTCTTCATGACGTCCGTGACGCGTGCTACGATAGGTAGCAGCTCTGACGAAACGGGTTACAGTTTAGTCTCATTGAGACACTCCAGGCTCGCCTTGAGCCACACTTTGCCCTTGTTGCTCCGGACCAGTAGTACGTTATCGAGACATAAGAAGTGCAGCACGTATTAGTACCGAGCTGCGGATACGATCCCACTGGCAGTCTGGCTTGCCTCCAGGTCCGCCCTGAATAAGAAGCTTTGTATTGGAAACCGACTGGAACACTTTCTGGGCCAGAACAACTCCAGGGTCACTCGGGTCGTTGTCGCTGAGCAGTGAGCACGTCGTTCAGTATCGAGGGACGATTGACGGTCCCGATAAGAGGACCAGCCGCGTTGCATAGCGCAGCCTCCGAGTGACTCCGTCTCGCCAAGAGATCCCACCTGGATTTTTGCATTTACCGAATCACCCTTCCGTGAAACCTTCCTTCCCAGATTTAGATATTTCACCCGAGTCATCATCTGACCTTCAATCTTCGCGCGTTTACAGCACCATTCTGCTCGTGCGCCGTCTGATTCTCGTAATGCCAGCCAAAGTGGTGACCGGTGATTAATGATTCCCAAACCTTCCTCACATTGCCGACAGTCACGTCTTGATCACAGCCCTGTCGCTCTTTGTATAGAGTTCCGAACGTGTCTCCGGCGACTTTACGCAAGTCTGGGTCAAGAGAGTCCACGCCGACTCGGCACCAGTTCCTTGTGGGCTACTAGCTGCAGTGCTGAACTCCCGCCACTTTCAACTACCTACCCAACTTAAGACAGCGATCATCCACTCCAAGGATGGCCCCTCCGAATCGCACTCGAGGAGCTAGGAGGGTGTTCATGGACTGCATCTTCGTCCCCCTTCTGAAAACCACTAGCAAGCCTGTCCTCTTGGATGGTAGCCTATCCCCTTCCCGAGCTTTGCCCTCGTCAGATGGTCAGGTAACACCAATAAATGGGTGCTATTCTGCCCAGAACCCTTGTGCTGGTGAGATTCTTCGCTGGCTATTCTGTTGCGAGCTAATTTCCTAATGCATAGAACCGTCCTCCTGTCTGGCTACGCCCAGCCCAGAACCGGACAATTCCTCGCTAGATAGTACCTTTGAAGACATAGACTCGGAACAGGATCACATCTCGCTGGATAGCAATTTTGAAGGTTCAGACCCTGAGTCTGGGTCGGATGACCGTGATCCTTTGGCACGACATCCACCCCAGCCTTCGACTACTAGGAAGCGATCCCGGGACACCGCCTGTTCGGGGCGGGCGCCCTTCAAGAAAAGAATTCGACTAAGAGCTCCTAAGGGGGCTACTGGTTACCCCGCCGTCACACCATCCGCCACATTTAGCACCGTGGCCCTCGGTTCAGAGAGCCATGTGCCATATTGCCAAGAGATATCACATATCAACCCATCGAAAGCGTACCCTTCGATCCCTGAAACTCACTGTCCCATCTTGCACAAGCTCCACATGTATTTTGGACCCTACGGCTTCGTGTGCGAAAAATGTGGGAGGATGTACCCTCCCGGTTATCTCGGTGCCCACATACAATCCAAGCGCCATGCTAAGGACCTCGACATCCCTCGTAGCAAACAGAAGAAGTTCTACCAGGTCATCGTATCCCATCTTCTCACTTCACACGGTGCTCAAGAAGACACTCTCTTCGATCTCCCTGAGACTATCGCCGACGCCATTCCTGGGTTGACCCCCATTTTTTCCTACAAATGCCCTGTTTGCCCTACGCCCCGATGGTTCCGGTGGAAGGGGTTCGGCACTCATTATCTCAAGGATCATAAAACTGCCACCCGGCCGAGTAAGGATGTGACACGGTCCTGCTATGTCACAAGGCCCTACAAGCTTGGGCTTCGGGAGCGAAAAGGGGGTCTATCTGATCTGAGCAAGATCGTGATCCTGCTACCAGAAGGGTGGACCCCTCCCACTGGCAGTCCGACTTCTCAGCCCACCCAGGTTCCAGCACGCCACGAACGCCCAACTATCCCGGGCAGTGCCCCCCACTTGACAGCTATCGGATGGCCAGATTACCTCCAAACCCTTCAATGTGCGGACATTCGGTGGATAATGCAGCTGATTGCGATGCCAGCTGCGAAGGACGTTTCGACCTTACAACCTAGGCGAGCTGCGTTGGAGAGGGGAATTAGGGAGTTAGATGAATTCCTGACTCGTTATCTCAAGGATGCCAACGCATTCCTTGAAACGTGCCATCCGTCTGTTCGAAAAGCAGTCACTGCCGGGTAAGCTCCTTCTCGCATTACGGCCCTTTAGCGATGTTTACTATTAGTCGCTCTAAGCACGAAGGCTCACTTCCGCAAACTATCTGCGAAAACATATGTCCATTATCGCAGACTCATGATGAAAACGCTCTGTTTGCTACTCCGTTATCGCTACTTCTCCCGGCTCAAAGATCAGCGATATGCAAAGCAGCTCGGCAATTTTTCTGTCGCATGGAGCGAGCAGCAAGCACAGGCCACTGACGACTTTTATTTGTATATTATCACTGCCAACGGTAAAAAAGATGACATCGCCATGAACATCCTAGTTCACAATCTACTGGTTTCCCTTGTCCATCATAAGATTTGGAGCGCGGGAAGAATGGAATGCCCAACCGACCAAGCCCTTTTCTTACTTTCGCTCCGTGTCTCTCCTCAAGGCGCCCTACAATTTCAAACCGCCAATCAACTCACTCACGACTGTGCCGTCTTCCAATACTGGTTCTTCGCCACTGCCGTTCATGTCACACGGTTAGAGATCACATCACAGAGTGTATTCAAATTTTTCATGGACGAAGATCAACCGATTGCCCATGCACATGAAGGGCTCTCTGCCGACCAGAGTGATGCGGAAGCGCTGCCAGCTGGACAAGAAAATGGAGACGTTGCAGACGACTCCAGCGAGTACTCGGAGGAGCTCGAGGCCGAAGAAGACACAGAAGAGGAGCTAGGAATAGAATTGGAGGCAGCAACTACAGAAGAAGAATTGGCTCCTGCAGCCGGCATCCTCAGGTAGTTATCAGGATCCAGTGTTATGGGTTCCAAGGTCTCATTTTTATAACAGTGTTATTCATCGGGAGAGAGAAGAATGGCTTCGAACCACCCCAAGGGGTGATTATTTCACGCCCTTTGATCGCCTCAAGTCCGTCTGGTTCGATGCTGGTCCAACAGCTTTTCAAGAAAGTGCTGCTGTCGGGTATGGGTTCCAACCTGATGGATCAACGGCAATCGTAGATGCAGTCGGCGACATCCACAAAATCAATATAGTGGACATCGCGGTAGAAGCGCGCCGCATTATGCTGGAAATTGATGTGCTCCTCCGGAAAAGTCTCCCTGAAAAGATCAACCATCTCTTCGACTCTTCGCCTAATCTCACAGAACTTTCAGATGACCTTACGAATCCCGCTTCTATCTTCCGCCAAAACACGGCTCTTTTCGAGCAGATTGTTACCGAGGCATCGAGCGCTCTTTCAGAATCTCTCGATTCAGATGAAGGAATCAGGACCTGGCTGAAAAGTAACGACCAGATACTATCTCGTCTTATAGTAGCGACCGCTCTCACATGCGGTATTCCTCCGAGGGCCTTTCAGTTTGCGTCGTTCCAGTTTAGTCGCTGTCCGCAAACAGGTAGCAGTCGGGGGTTGTTTTTGATCGAAGGGAACTTGGCGATCGCAAAACCCGCAGCGAAACAGTTGGCTCGGTCCAGACAAGACTCTCTGTGGTTTCTGCCCCACCCTCTCTTGTCATCCCTGATATTCTACCTGGGAGTTTTATGTCCAACTATCATTGAGCAGCTCATTCGCCTCAGAAAGGAAGTCGGTGATCAAGAGGTTTACATCTTTTGTCGCACATTTCCGATGCTCGGAGGCTATTGCTCGTGGACCAGCGATGACATTGCGGAGATGTTTCGAGCTCACACAAAGCCGTTCAAAATCAGCCTGTCCGTTCGGCTAATGCGCCAGCTCTATACTGCATTTTTTCGGCAGTATTTTCCAGAGCTCTGCTCTCTTGGACCTCGGGCTGACTCGTTGGTGGATCGGCAGGGCCAGCACCGGTTCTATACCAGCCAGCACCATTACGGGGTGATCGTCACAAGTGTTCCTCAATCACTCGGCATTGATCTAAACGAAGCCAGGAAGATGGGTGCGATGAGCCACCTGCTTCATGTGATCCTCGGACTTCGTGCAGCCGATGATCACTTGAAGCCACTTTTGGAGCGGTCTCACTTCCTCCCTTGTTCCCACCACTTCACACATGCTCTTTATACTGCGCGCCTGCTAGTTGTCTCCGAGTACTACATTTCTTCTGGTGGTATAGGACCTGCAGTGGTCACTAGAGCACGCGCTGTGCTGAAGAGATGTCCCTACCTCCGACGGGTAAGTCTGTGTTCTAGCATTAAGTTCATGTTCTAACTATATCCAGCCCGAGAAGCACAGTGACACCTTCGGGGATGATGTTCTCATCCGCGTGCTCCATGCACTGCTTTTCGGTGAGGGAGGTCCAGGTCCATTTGATCAGACCCCGCCTGGTGGGTATCCCATAGTTGATGCTGCTCAGGCAATCACACTTGTGAGTTCGCCCATTCCACTTTATCTCCTCCCAAGCCAATTTACTGTACTCTCAGATCATCCAAGCCGTCGAGGAATGGTCTGTGGATGGCAGCTACCAGCAAATTTGTAGAAGCCTCGACCCATCGGCCAACAAACACTTTCAGGACTTGTGCCGAGGTGCAGAGACGCTGCTTGAGGAAGGAAAGAATCAGTGGCCAAATGAATGGTACAAGTTTTGTGAAACAGTTCACACTTATCACCCCCAACACCAGCGAAGAACTTGGGTGCTTCGGGGCCTCCCAGAATCTGTGGATCGTGATCAGAATACCTAGTTCTTACATTCAAGTTGGAAAATCATTAGACTACAGTCATCAACCACTGTTTGAGCAACCAGAGAAATCCTGCTTCGACTTAACTACATGCCATAGACGGTAATACAAGGACTCACAAGTCTTCCATCAGCATGGTCTGTACCTCCCAAAATGAACCAGGCAGTCAAGGTCATCGTGCCAAGCTTGTAGGTTTACTATGTAATAAGTATCCTCCCTCGTTCTAATATACCAACACCGTCCGTCACATCGACAACAACGACCGTCCCTCCACTGGCACCACTGCCATGATCGCATACACGATTGCTGTCCCGCATGATGCAGCCCGATCACTGACGACGGAGGGAACGCCTCGAATGCCGTGACCCCACCACGGCTGCGGCGGCGGCGGCCCCGCATGCGAACCCCACCAGGTGCTCACACTCAGTGTGCGATCGCCCCGGGCTCGAAAACGCCACCTGGAGGTCTTAAGCGTCGTCTGGCATCTGCGTGCTGCTGCTCCGAGGTCGACAAGGTCGGGCTGATCAACAAAAATTCATCCATGCCCGTGTCCGACGCATGCGTGATGAATGCGACCGCGAGAGGGACGGTCGCCGCCGCCGCGATCATCAGCAAAAGTGACCGAATCTCGTAAGGCCTCACAAGGCCAAAAAAAGGCTTGGAAGGCTGTGGGGGGTATTTAGGGATTTAGCCCCGTCGTACAAGTCCTCCTAAGGTCCGGAAGGCATATAAGGCATTTTAAGGCATTCAAGGCCTTTCGAGGCCACGCAGGGTCATACGAGATTATGCAGCAATATGTGGCCTTTTATTGGCTTGTAACGACATACAACTTGAAACCAGTACAGTAACACGTGATAGGGATAGAATAGAGTGCCGCTGCCAACCAAGTGACGCGGGCGGCGTTGTAGCGAGCGGAGACGATGGTGCGCTGTCATTAGCAGGTATACGGTAATAGGATAGACCAGAGCACCGCCGCTGACCAAGTGCGACGCAGGCGACCGTCGGAATGACGCGAGAGCTTGAGGTATGTGGTATCAAGAAAGCGAGCGATGAGCAAAGATAACAAGAAAAATCTGTGAAAAACATAGCGAGAGACTAGGAACAGGGAGTAAACGTCTGCACCGGTAGGGCAAAGAACGAGCAAGATAACAAGAGAAATCTGTGGGAATACATAGCGAGAGAATACGAGCAAAGGGTGAATGTGCACACCCCAAAACATGGTCTCGCTTCCCCTTTCCCCCGTGGACGCAGCTCCTCCTCGATCTGCATCGCGCTCTTGATCGTGTCCGCAGGGAAAAGCGAGAAATTGAACACGGCGCTGGCACGTGCCCGACACAGCCGGCTCCCAGGGCAATATGTCCTTGTGCGCGAGCGTGGTCCCAGTGCGCGTCGTGCGCCGTTGGATGAGCGACGTCCCGACCAGCTCTTTGCATGTGAACCACACTGTACCGGCCTAGGAGCGACTGCGGTGGGGTTTGGAGCGCGCTGCTGATGCTACCGCTGTTGCCACGCCACCCGAGTGCGCTGGGTCAGACAGCCCGACCGGGACGTCGACAGCAACGAGCACCTGCACCTACATCTTGCACTTGACGAGCTCGACGGGCGTAAACATAAAGCTTGTGATGATTCCTGCACCCGCGCCTGCGAATGTGAGTTGCACGAGCGAGAGATCCTGCGCAGGCGGATGCCCGGTGGCCTACCATATCGTGTGCTGCAGCTGGCTGTATGCCACGAAGAGGGAGGCGTTCGGAAAACCCTAGTTATACATCAGGAGGCTAGCACGACACGGGCGCAGAAGGGGGAGTGTGAATGCGAGAGCCAAAAAGTCTGCATCAACGAAAATCACGTACAATGCGTCCCTTGTCACCCGCCAGGCCATCTTCAACTCCATCGTTATTATCACCTGCAGTGAAGCGTTCAGTATTATCGCCACCATATTCCTGGATTTTCATCAAGTGAGTAATGTGCATATATGCATTGAAATCACGTACGTCTTCTTCCTTTGGTGGCCTCGTGTATACAACCAGACAACGACATGGTCAGCAGTGCATTTCGCCTTGGTGGCATCGAGCAAAGTCCCGAAACTAGCCCCATTGGCTATTTTCTTGCGAGGGGCTGACTGCGGCTGTCCTTCGAACTCCCACTCGAACTTGGAGACAGGTAGCTTGCTAAAGTCGCAGGAGAGGGCAGACGAAACGTCAATCTTGAATCTGGCAAACCATATCTCGTGTTGAACCTGAATGGCCCCTTCGACATGAAGTTTGTTGTTGTCAATGCCTTGCCACCCCTCCCCGGCTTCCTTTCGACCACTGTCTGATAGAGTTGCACGTAAACGGTGAGATTTCGGGACTCTTCTTCATGTTCATCGTCATCCGGAGCGGGTTGTTCATGCTTGGTCTGCCTACTGGCCGAGTCCGAGTCCATCTTGCGTTTTTTTCGACGGGGGCTTGGTGTCAGCCACGGTGCTAGGATCTTCAACATTCCTCCGGCGCTGAGTTCCTTGCTATGAAATTACGGGGGGGTGTGGGATATAAATTGGATATCCGGGCTTGGAGACGAGGCTGGGCTGCCAGTGGGGATGGGCCGTATGCGATCCGCTAACATATCGTCAATGAGTTTGGGTGCAGTCTCGAATTGAAAAATTGTACCTCCTCAGTGCCTGACTCTGAGAGTGGGCTCATAGCACTCAGACCTTCGCCATCAGCGAGGCCCAAAGTTTGCCAAGCTGGCCACATTTGCGTCGGCTCCTTTCGATGCGAGGGTAGGAACCTTGATGGTGATCTTCCGGGTCGCTGTGCTGCTAGGACCATCTACAGCTGTTTTGTACGCTTATTCTTCGTCCTTGCCTTCACTAATTTGAGCTACGGAGATGGATAACTATGGACGGCGGGGACGCGCTACTAGCGATTCACTGACTTCCATTTTCGTCCGACCACTTGCCGCGCCTCAAATTTTCCCGCAGTCTCATTACCTATGCACACTGCTGTAAGTCCATGTTCATTGCCCACAGCACCGTAACCACAGCAAAAACCGATCGGGTCTATATCAGAAGGTTCTACAGGCACTGCAACGTGACGGATGACACGAACGGTGATGTACTAGTAAGCGCTAATCTCACGAATGCACTGAATACAAGGGTATATCATAGAGCTCCAATGCACGCTCGTCCCGAGAGAGCCTCGGAGTTGGCAAGCCCAATTGCCGCTGCTTCGACCATGCTGTCCGTTACAAAGCGCGCGGCAGAGGATCGGACCCAGACTGAGACCTGCATCCGAGTCTGCCAATTGCTGCCCTTTTGGCAGCTCTTGGTGTAGGGAACCTCTTCGTATCGTATCTCACAGCGTCCAAAAAACCAAAAGTTCAACTTCCAACATCCGGTGGACAGGACGAGCCTCTGCTTCCTGATCCTTTTGACTTGACACGTCCCGAAGATGATGTCGATGGTTTCCCAATCAGCGAAGTAGCTTTTTGGAGCAAGGTTGGCACCTTTACACTTTACTCAAAGTCCTTTATTGTTTATATTATTTTTCTCCCATAGGCCCGGGTTTTCCTCTGGAAATCTCTAGTTTCTCTACTCCTTGTGGCTCAGATTCTCGTCCTCCAGGCTATAAGTCTAGGCCCTCCACGTCGCATATGCCTTCTATCTCACTGCAATTGCTGTTCGCTCCATCTATCAGAATTCAGCCCAACCTCATTCCGAGTCCATAATCCATCTCGCGGTACTTACCTTCGCTCCTACACTGCTCCTCTGCGTTGTTGCTATTTGGCCATCCGCTCGCCCCGTGAGCCTGCGCTTGTCTCCAGGTGTCTTCTCGTTGCACGCAATTTGCCAGTGGTACACGGTCCTTGCCCTCTCTTTCATCGTCAGTGTCATCGCGTTCTCAATCCCTACGGGTAAGACGCCTTGATAATTCACATTGATGTCCGTCGCTGATGATAAGATCAAGTTACTGGGCAACTCTTCTCTGTTGCCACTACCGTCCAAGGGTCCGACTGAACACAATTCTCTCCGGCAAGACCCTAGTGCGCAAGGGCGTTGCATCGTCATCCGGTTCTGCAGACTCGTCCAAGGACGATGGCAAGGATAACAGCAAGAAGAGCGATGATGGCGAAGAGGAAGATGACTTCTCGTGGCACATGTTCACACTTGTCGGTACGGACTTCACCTCTCATCGTTGAGCACTTCGGGTTTAACAACGTGGTTGCTCAGATTTGCCAATCGAGATCGCAATTGGTGGTACCTGTGTGTTTACAAACTTCTTGGCGTCTCAGCTTTCGTTGGGCTTGCCGCAATTTGCTTGTTCTTGCCTTTGAACCATCACGGCGGCAAAGTTGTAGTTGACGCCCAAGAGAACTTGATGAAGACCCACGATGAACGAGTAGCTTTGATGAATGAGGTTCGTGCGATTACTTTCAGCCAAGTGCATTTGTTTTGCTGATAGAGAAAGCTTAGATTTTGGGTGGGATCCGTATGCTAAAGGTGATACAGCTTCCATTTGCGGTCCTGTTCGAGACTGACAATCACATCAGTTCATGGCTTGGGAACGCAGCTTCGAGAAAAATATTTTGAAGGTTTGGGCGAAGGAGCTGAGGTACCAGAAATTAAGTTACATGGTCGAGCTGCTGTCCAATGTGTTATGGCAAGTTTTTCACTTCATCTTAAGACGGATCTGACTGTCCCTCAGGGATGGCTCACCAATCTTGGTGAATATCATCATGTTCTGGCATTTCGCAGTTGTTCATTGGCAGACACTGATGCCTTCGACTGCATTCACTTCGGTAAGTCAGTTTATCATGCAACCATGATAAATGACTTGATCGATGCTGGTTCTAGATTCTTGGTGAGTGTATGATAGCAACATTTCACTCAAGTCTCTAACGTTTCTTCAAGTCGTCAATGAGATGAAGTTTGCATCGAATGCCCTCCCCGAAACCTTCATTAACATGCTCCAGGTGAGATCAGTGTGTGCCACATTGTCTACTCAACTAAAGGATGATCATTCAGGGCTTCGTGTCTCTCCGTCGTATTGAAAAATGTCATCATGGTGCCAAGGTTAGCTCAGTTCCTCCCCTCGATATACAGTTGCGGCAAATCGCGCTCCAAAATGTGGCGATCATTTGGCCTCAAGACCGCCTGCATCAAAGTGGCAGCGCTACCCCTTCCATTGCGGGTACTCCTAGGGTTAAGTTCATGTTACTTGATCTGGATCTGTCATTCCCCGAAGGCGAGCTGTCCCTGGTCTGTGGGAAGCTTGGAAGTAGGAAGGCGCTACTGCTGTTGGGTACGCCTCACTGTCATTATGTTTGCGGAGTCTTCCTGACACAGACATTCTAGCTGGTCAAGTAATTTGTCCTAGGTCTCCGCCCGATATATTTGCAGAATTCTCACAAAGGAAGGCCTCCCCTGAAGATTGGGTCGTCCAAGGTGCCTGCGCCTACATTCCTCAGGTGAGTAGCGTCCTTTTTCACAGGATTATTCCTAATATCACATTATCAGACTGCATGGTTGCAGAATGCCTCCATCAAAGGTAACTCAATATGCCATAGCACTCGGAGTCATTACTATCTTAAGACAACATCCTCTTCAATCTTCCATACGATGAAGAGCGATACAGGAAGACCCTCGAAGCATGTGGGCTTGAAAGTGATCTGCTCATTCTGGAGGATGGAGACGAGTCGGAAATTGGTGAACGCGGTTTATGTCTTCCTTTTGATCATCCAAGACAGCTTATTCAAGTACTTTCGAAGGTTAACCTGTCTGGAGGTCAAAAGGCTCGAGGTGAGCTTATCCTTCTACTCTATCGCATTTGACTCTTATAACTTTCTGCAGTTTCACTGGCTCGTGTGGTGTACTCTCGGGCATCCATCCTGCTTCTTGATGGTGTCTTGTCTGTGGTTGATGCTCACACTGCTGATCACCTCTACAACGAATATCTTACGGGAGAGCTAGTGTGCGATCGTCCCCCAGTGGCCAAAGTGTACGGTCAGACTGCAACTTGAAGAGACATGAGGCGTCTTGGTAAGAGCTTCACGGTTGGACTCGAATCTGATATCTAATAAGGCGATGCGAAGATTCCGTCACTGGCACCCGATCGCCATTGTATTCAATCTACGGCGAGACCATAGCTGGCGTTACGAGCTTACGTGCCTTTGGAGTGTCGTCGAAGTTCTTGCGTGACATGATTCGTTGTGTTGACACCGTGAGTAATGCGCCAATGTACCGACTTGGATGCCCACTTACGTTCACTCTGTACTCAGAATTCAAACCCTTGTTACCGGATGTGGGGAGGTGAGTGTGGAAGAGTGGAAAATTAACAGTATGCTGACAATTTTCTCCAGTAAATCGTTGGCTTTCGTTGCGATTCAACTCGTTTTCTTGTTTTCTTGTTTTCTTGTTGGCATGACCGGTGTGGCCGCAGTCTTGAACCCCAGCATATCCGCAGCTTTGGCCGGATTTTCCTTGTCCTTTGCTTCCAGCATCATCCACAATGTGTGTCATGTAGTGGGACTGTCTGCGACCGTGACTGACCATGTCTTCACTTTAGCTTTTGTTCCTGGTGCGGCGCTTCGTGGCACTCGAACAATCCATGGTTAGTGTGGTGGTTTCATTATCTCACGACATGCACTGAATCGCAGACAAGGTTGCTCTTGAGCGTGTCAAGGAATACTCCGAGCTCAAACGTGAACCCCCCGAGTTTACGGAGCCCCAACCTGATTCTTCTTGGCCACAGCAAGGTCACATCAAATGCGAGGACCTGGTCATCCGATATGCTGTGAGTCCAACTTTACTTTGCCAGGCGACAGTCACCTTATTCTGCCACCAGCCTGATCTTCCGGATGTACTACATCACATCAACTTCGAGGTACAACCTGGTGAAAAGGTATGACAGCGTCTGGGACAATAAATTGCCTCTTGCTAACTCCGCGGAACCGTAGATTGGTATACTCGGCAGGACCGGTTCTGGAAAGAGTACGCTTGCACTCTCGTTCTTCCGATTCGTGGAGGCAACGGAAGGAAAAATCCCATTGATGGGGTCGATATTTCCAAGATCTGTTTGACGCATTTACACGGCAAGATCACGATCATTCCCCGTGAGTGCTTTATATTTCAGCCCGCATACACGTATGTTTACCATTCATCCAGAGGATCCCACGATCTTTGAGTGGAACATGCGGTCTACGTTGGATGTGTTTGACGAGTACCAAGATCCGGACATCGTGGGTGTGATTTCATTTTCTTTCTCGGCAGAGGCTGAACGTTATTCTCCTAGTTCGAGCTCCGTCGTGTCCATTCGATACCCTCTGAAGACGCAGAAGAATCGGCCGACACGGTCAACATCAATGTGTTCCGTAACCTCGAATCCCATGTTTCTGAGGGCGGCGACAACTTCTCCACCGGGTACGTCTTCATCGCAGGGCTTTAGATGTTGCTTCCCTCATGCTGGTCATCCGCAGTGAAAAGTAGCTTCTGTGCATGGCGAGAGCGATTCTAAAACGGTCCGGGGTGTTGGTCATGGACGAAGTAAGTGTCTATGGCGCGACTGAGGTGTCTGACATGACCGGCCTCTTCAGGCTACTGCAAGCGTCGACTTTGCGACCGATAAGCTCATCAGCAAAACTATCAGACAGTGTGTTCGGTTTTTTCAAGTAAAGCACTGATTACTCACGGCGCGCGTTCCTAGGGAATTCACCTCAAGCACGATCCTCACCATCGCACACCGACTTCGTACCGTCGTCGACTACGATCGCGTAAGTGGCCCCATTAGCACTCAGTTTGGCTTGCAATTCACTGTCGTTTGCAGGTGATGCTCCTCGACGAAGGTCGTATCGTCGAGTGTGATCGCCCGGCTACGCTCTTGGCGGACTCCAACTTCCGCTTCTATGCGCTATGCAAGGCGACCGGTCACACCGAGTTTTCTGTGATCAAGAGGTTGGCAGGAGATGTCAGGGTGTGTGCGCGAAAGTATGTTGTCCCTAGAGACTGTTGGTTTGAATCTGACCAAGTAAAGGTAATCGATCACACCGACAACGAGCATCTTTGCACGGCTCCTGTCCATGCTTGTGGCGAAGTGAGCCTTAGACCTTTCCGTTTCCATCCTGAAGTGATATGCACTTTTTAGCCATGTAGTCATCGCATGTGCAACTGGTCGACGGGAGTGATTACTCCTGTCCCGGGACGTGTGGGATCCCAAGGTAATTTTCCTTCAAGGAGCCATTATCATTCAGAGCGCTCATATACTTTGAAGCGACACCGACCATGCCCTTCACCGATGCGATTTTGTTCCATTCCATGTCAGTTGTGTAAACGCCTGTGTGAAAATCAGGACCACTTGCATGGCCGTGACTCGGGCGCGATCCACCTTTGCGAGTGCGCATGTTCTTACATCCGCGAAGTGCATCTTTGACCAATGAGCTACAGGCAAGAATATCTATGCACTGCCGACTGTGCTGCCCTGGGGATATGTGAGACCGAAACGGCACCACACTCTATTGAGGCGACGTTTACGGGCAGAAATGAAACCTTCCAATACACAAAGGTATTTGTCTGGCTCTGCCAGTGGGTTCTGCACTGACTTGTTTTGTAGTATACACAAGGTTCGTTGGATTGCTCGTATACAACTCCGCATCGCCCTTAAGGTGCCCTGACTTAACAGTCCAGAAACAATTGAAATGCATCAAACCGATCCCCCCTGGCACTACGAGACATATGGGATCACACAGACATAACCTAGATAAGAAAGTCGTTCATTTTTGCCAAGTAAGGTATGGTTGCCAATTGTTCTATAGGAGACGCTTCCGCTGCAGGCAGCCTGCGGCCAGAAGTAGAGTGTTAGCGACACGAGGCACAACTGCCGACTGACATAAGATGTGCAGACACACGACGGCGTCTTTCGTCTTCTCCACCCTCGCGCAATGTCCAAGCGTAGGATTATTTATGAAAGCGAGGACGAGGACGAGGACGACAGAGCCAAAAGATCTCGGCGGCCGGCTCCAGAGAACGCCCAGTCAGGTATGTACACCCTGCTCGTCGCTCACCGTCTATGTTGAATTCGCATTGGGAACTAAAGCTACCACGGGAGCACGACGCTCTGAACGCTCTGGGAAAGGCAGCGGGGGGCGGTTGGTCCAAATGAAGCAATTCGAAGAAAAACAGACCGAGCGAGTGAAACGTACTTCAAGGGTCGACATTGCTACGCGGGATGAGGCCGTCAACCCCATGGCACCTTCTTCTCAGGACTTTGGTGAAACATACTCTCGCAAGAAGACGGTCGTTGCGTCCCAGGCCCTTGGAGGAACCGGCTCTCAGGCTACTCCACCGTCTTTGCGGCCGGAATTTTCGTTAGCAACACCCGGCCAGCAATTTGGTTTCAGGCTACCAGGTGCTGTGTCCCAGACGGAGAGGGACACTCAAGCACCAGTTCGCACTCGCTTCCCAGGAGTCAAAGTATCTTCGCAACCTTCGTCCAGATCTTCTGTACCACCATCGTCGTGCAGTGCTTTATTGTTTTCGGGCGGATCTTTGCGGGGCACCTCAACTGCACCGACGTCTCGTGCACCCTCGGCCTGTTCTTCCGTGAGTGCCGACACGCTATCCGACAGCTCAGTTCTCATTCCATATATAGCGGCGTCCATCAGCTGGCCCAGCCCTTAAGGCCTTACCGCTTGGCCTGTGACATCCAGACAAGTAGACGCATTGGACGACAGTACCTGCCAAGACGAACGTGGCTTATCTTCCCAAGTCCCAATCTCTCGCGTCTCCGATTCACCCAGGGGGAGTCGTCCACATCCCTTGCAATCTGAGGATTCTGACGAGTTCGCTGCCGTGCCCGCGCCTGCACTACCGCCGTTATAACGGACTGCTTCCTTCTACCGCCGACCACTCAGTGTGAATGTATCCGGTCAAAGTCTTTCCGGTGTTCCCAGTGGTCACGATGAAGGGGACCACCAGGTGTGACTTGCGTTTATAAAAAAATGGCGAAACGTCTTTTACCATTTTTGAGATCGACGAGATATCCCCGAGCGAGGATGAAAGGGTCGCAGAGGAATTCTTTCACCGGGGTAACAGTTCCCCTCCGAGCTCACGCGTTTACTTCTCAAAGAGCTGACGCTCTTCATTAGACTTGCGAACACCATCCCCAGCTCGTACGCTCTACCGTCACGGTTTTCAAAGTATACATCTAATTCCTGTCCGCGCAGATAAGGAAGACTTCCGAAGGGCATCACTACCGTCGAGTATGTTGTCGTGTGCTTCCAGTTCACACCTGATGGTCTTGCTACAGACGATGGTGATAACGAGACGGGATTCAATGATACAACTGTGGAACATCAGAGTCAAGCCGAAGCTCATCAACCCGACGACCAAGACCCAGGTCAGACAAATGCGCATAGGGGACTCCACCCTACTCCTGGCCAGCAGGCCTCACAGACACCCGAGGAC
>JBBPOD010000604.1:0-16196 GCA_038091255.1 Tylopilus intermedius | reverse complement strand
GTCAAAAACAAACAGATACTATGTGGTTGCCCGAGTTGGTCTTACGTGTCTACAGAGATGTTTTCGCCATTAATCCGACAAGATACGGTATTTGCGTGACCGCCAACGCGGTTGTCAGCTTCGAATAAATGGACTTCATGATCGCTGTGTTCATTCAGAAGCTATCAACCGAATGAGTTATGGTCCCGAACAAGTTGAATAAAAGTTGAGCTGACCCATGTTGCGGCAAGTCCAGAAACACCAGAGCCGATGACTGCAATTTTCATAGGTGATAATGTCGTCGGATTGGACGTGCTGGTGAGAGTTGGCGCAAGGCGCGTACTAGAGAGGTCTGATTTTGGAATTTGAAAGGCTAGCAGAACTCAAGTGCGACCGGATCGCGGCGGAGGCTATTCTTGATTCATGACATAATAAAGCAATGCAGAAGACTCTTCAGATACGTACGGACATTCAATGTAAAAGTATATCATGATCGGTGTGAGTCTGAGTTCTTTACTTACTCCCTACCCTCCATTGACCAACTTGGGTTATTCACCTCGATGCCTCCGACACCCCCTTCGTATGTACCATCGATCACCAATTCCAAGGTCGGTGAAACCTTGGTGGGCTCCATGGCCCACAAGGTCACCACAACGGTGCTGATGAATCATCAAGACCGCACAGGGAACAAGTGAGAAAATGACATACTTGACACCGTTGTAATTTAAGATACCTTGCGGCACGGGGAATTTATACTGTGGTCTGCAAGGGTCTCGTGTCAATCAATCAGCTGTGGGTCGACATCTCAATTGTACTCGCCCAAGGTTCGCTACCCTCTTTCCCATCATCCACCCGTTCACGTAGAGCTGGGCACGGTATGGCTGGTGCGATTGATCAAAGGTAAAGGACATGGGAACATCCAGTTCCTCCGAAATCTTGAGCTCAAACGTGGTTGCGAAGAATCCAACCCCTGCGGTGGCATTGGGAAGACCATCAGAAAGATCCCTCGCCTCCCATGACGAAGTGTCATATCCCGGAAGATGCCAGCCTAATCGTTCGCCGTATAGACCGCCCTCATTGAGAACACCCCTGACTCTGTCCGGGTAGCTGGTCCAGATGTCAACAAGGGAATCGTGAGCATCCTCGAATGAAAGAAAAAACCAACCTCGAATATCCTCCGACTTTGCCTTGCACTTTCCACTCGCCAAAGTCGCCCACGTTGAGCATAAACCCGCGGACTCCTCGAGGCGACTTCTCCTCATCAACGACATCTAGGAACATCCTGTCAGTAACCGCGGACATCTAACAAGGAGAAGCTGACCTCCGTTCTCGTTCAGACCCATGTTATCCTGGCTGAGTTGTGAGCGCGCTATCAATTACGACATTCGACTAACCTGAAGGATGGTGATAATATTGTCCTGGTGGTAATGTAGGGAGCCAGGGGGAAAGTAGAAGGTTTCGTCGGTTTCTGCCAAGATGTTCCGGTTGTTTGTGGAACTTGAGGGGTTGTCCATCGTCAGCACACCGTCTCAGTAGGCGATGTAACCTACTTTCCATATGTCGTGTTCAAAAAGGCGTTGTTCACCCAAACGCTCGCCGCGAAAGCTGATTAGTCGCCGTTCATTAAGGTCATTATCTAAACGAGAAGATCTGGGGCGAACCTTCACCACCGTTGATAGATAGGTTGACCGACTTCGTATCCTCGGTAGCGATGAAGCGTCCACGCCAAAGAACAATATTCTCACAACTATTGTGTTGGGTAAAGGAACAATGATGGGGATCACAGTCACTTACTACTCATAGTCACAGCCATAGAGGACACGCCCATCTCCATAGTAAGGCTTGAAGGGTATGTTGGTTTCCGTGTGATTTGCAATCGTCCAGTTTGCGTCCGAGAAGCCGGATTCGATTTCCGGAAGACTGTTCGCGTATCTCCAATTTGTCAATTGGGGGGCGACAATCCCTGCTGCCAAGACGGACGGGGAGATCTCAGCGGAAAATCCGCCTTGGTATGTGATGGCAGTAGATGGGGCAAAATCGGCCGAGGCCGGCATCCCGTTCCAGGTCACGGCGTTTATGGTGCTTGGCGCGATCACGATCAACCTGACACCCTTGAATAGGTCTCCCCGGATGGCAAGCGTGGATCCAGAAATTGTCGCGTTTCGGACAAGGTAGGGACCTCCTATCAGGACGGAAGTGTTGGTGCCGTATTGCCAGTAATTTGCAAAGTTATCCGAGGGGCTCGTAATGATTTCCGGGGACCAGAACGTTCCTGCTGTAATGGTGTCGCTGTATAGAATCAATTGTTCACTCGAGTCCCAGAGGGTTACGAGACCCTTTATCCCCGATAAGAACGCCACAGTCGAGACACCGTTGAGCGAAGTGTAGGAAATACTGGCACTCTGTGCCTGTAGCCGCGACACTCCCGTGAGGCGAAGAGCGATCTCGTGCTCCTGGCTGGAATCGCCGTACAAGAATAGGACGTCTCTGTTGCCGATCTGACCAGCGTAGAGAACCTGTGCAGTGGAGTAGATGACTTTGGACGAGCCGAAAGAATAATCAGTGACAACGAGTTTGGATTGCCGTCCACTGAGAGTGATTCTCGAGACGATTCTTGGAATCTGGAACGAGCCAGCTGATGTAGTAACGTTTAGCTTGAAATTTGTAGTTGCCCTGTATGCGGTTCTCTCGTCAGTGGTGTTCACAATACATATTTATACTCACGTCGTGGTGGAATCATTTTGTCTTGCAATGAAAAATGACGTGCTCGTGTCGGGATTGGTTAATAAGGTGATGAATACGGAATCATTTGTCACTGTGACAGCACCACTGGTACTGTCACCAACGTAGTCGGTCTTGTAAAACTCTGGAGAACTGCGGAGGAAAAGTCCCTGCCGCTTGAGTTCAGGATACTTTTCAGTTAGCTCTCGGCTCTCAGCAATTGCACTGCCATAGTCATATGACGCTGGGCAACCTATTACGTGCAAAGAAGGGAAGGATCGTTGAACACTTACTGTAAACGCCCGGGAAGGGCAGACCACCCCACGAGGTCCCTCTGAGTGAAAGTTAAGTCAGTGCCAACCAAGTGGAAGAACGTATCCCTACCCATAAAGCATATAGTAATTGATCAGCTTGGCATTCGCTGCCCAAAGGTTGAGGTTAAAAACGTTCTCGAAGTCAGCACCAGTGAGAATGCGACAATGATCATAGCCTTTTTGGCCGTATCAGCTGCTTGCTATCATACAAATCGACGAACCCACCTGGTGCCGTGGGACCCCATGCGTCGTAGGCACCAGCCTGGAACTAGATCATGGTCATTACGATACAATATCGATGTGATTGCAAGACCAACTTCAGGGAAATACCACGGCTGATTTGGATTTACGCCTGAAAGACGCGTGAATAAGGCAGTCTGCGGGAAGGAATTCTGACATACTCGCATGGTAATGATAGTAAGTGGGATCCACTGGATTCCATACCATAGGGTTGGAACAGTCAAATTTTTGCGGGTAGGCGTCGAGACTATGAAGCAGTCAAAGATCGCCCCTGAAGAAAGTTGGATCCAGAATACCCATAGATATCTACGGCACCCTGTATAACATAGATAAGACCGAGTGCTGTTGAAAAGAGTAGTCCTCACAGTTCCGTTTATCCAGTTTCTCTCTCTTCCGTAATCGTTTGCGGTCAAGGGTACGACGAGACTAGAATTATAGAAGGCATTCCGAAGGTCCGCGAAGTATCCCGCATGCGAAATTGGCGACTGGGAATATTCATTGTCTGCCAGAAGGAGCGACGAGTCAACAAATTGTTTTTTTTGGGAACATGATACGGACCAAGCTGAATTGCTGAAAGCACCCAATTAGACTTGTTCGGGGGATGTAAAACAAGCACGCTTACCGATAACCGGTCCTCCCTCACTGATCTGATAGGGTACTGTCTCAGCGATGATTCCCTGGATATAATCCTGCCATGCTGCCTTCCAATCCGTCGCATTCGTTCGGAGTTCACCTGCCACCTGCGACGTTGTCCAGTGTGCGATACCCCCTGCGGTCGTTTCGGCGTTGATGTAGGGACCTAACAAAGCGTCACCAGCCTATCTATCACAATGATGAGGATGCTCGCCTGGACGAAGGACAACCCAAAGGCCTGCCTGCTTCGCGGCTTCGTACAGCGGTTTCAGAGCACGGTAGTCATCAAAGTCGATCACTCCCGGCGAGGGGTTGATCAACGCCATGTGCGTGTAAATACTGATGGCATTGAATCCTGCGGCCTTGATCTTTTGCAGCACATCGAGCCACAACCCAGGAACTGGCAGGCGGAAGGGGTGGAATTCTCCGGAACTCAGAAACAGTAAATAAAGACGCATGAACAGGTTATTCGGGTACGAATGAACGTACTGGATGAAGATGCGTTGTCCTTTGAGTACTAGACTGTACTTGTCCCACAAGACATCGTCTGTACGTCCATTCCCAGAGAGGCGCGTGTCAGGTCCTGTGGGTACTCCTACGGCTTCCTTCTCGGGGGTACCAGTGCATTCTGATAGGGATGTAGCCCATAGCGTAGAGCCCGTGGGTCTCAGAGGCGACGAGAGGACACATAATACTATCAAAAAGATGACGACGGGTACCCATGGCAGCCCAGCGCGCTTCCGCTTGTCATTTGCGACGCCAACCGGTAGCAAGCCGTCCTCTGCGAAATTCGGATTGACGCGCTTCTTGGTCTCTTGTGTATTGCCTGGATTCATGGCGCGTTGAACATTCGCAGAGCTCGTCGTCTGGGTAGGTCACGCGTAATGTACGAGAGTTCTGGAGGGTAGTGCGTGGTTATGTGCAAGATGTGAGCAATGAGCAAGAAGTAGTAGCAATGCGAAATTTGTGCGAAATCCTCACTAACTCCCTCAGTCACCTACTGTACATTCTCTCTCATCTACGTGTTGCCATCACCCGAGTCCAGCTTGTACATGACGCATTGAAGGCGACTGTCACGGTCTAGCCCTCATGCTGGACTCAACTAGACGGTGTCAATGTATAGTTGGGGTTCCTGGATCTGGACCGGACTCCCGCCGGTGGCCCGGTGACTTCTCCTCAGTGCCACTGACCATCGAATGAGTCTGGAGAAACTAAGACCGGATTGGAACCCCCTTCAGCTCCCAATCGGAATTTGTAGTGGTGAATTTAGAACATATGCTAAGAAAAGCCAAAGCTAATACTGCTCCAGCAGATCAACTCCCACACGATGTGGAATAACCAGATTCCACTCCTGGTAAAAGAGTGATGGTTCGATGGTGACACAGAAGACAAACGGGCGAGTTTTGCGTGGATGTGACATAATGCCACTGAAGGCCAACGAGGGCATAAGGAATTCGACAGTAAGGGAGTGCGAGTGATTCGAGTAGCGTTTTAGGCAAATTTCAGTGTTCTACCACCCAACGGTGTAATATGGTCTCTGTTCCTCCTGAGGTTTGGGCTTAGTGGGGACACGAGTGAAGTCAAGTATGCGTACCGTGAAGTCATCGTGAGACGCGCTAAGTGCTACAGAGTTTTCCTGGCGCTGTTGCTGTTGCTGTAGGGGTCAATTTCAAGGTCTAGAAGCTGTCAAAAGCACAGACCTCTCGTTCCCCCCGGGACTCTGCATCGCGGTTTGAAGTAGTTCTTTTAGAAGTGGGAGTTTGCAATGGGATGCTGAGTGTATGACATTGTCGGTCCACAACTATCTCGAATCCCGACGATCCTTTCGCCTCGCCATCAGTTCCCCGACCCCGTGTGATTTGACGTGTGTTGAGTCTGTATTGCCCATGAGGCCATCATCGCCTTTATGGTTTAGACCGACACGTACGCCGCAACAAATGAAACTCCATATACTAAATCATGAGTCAATGCGATGACTTAATCACACAAGAATGCCCTTACGTTTACTCAGCATGAAATAACAGCCCACGAAAATGAAATTCTTTGGCATAAAGTTGTACTATGAGACAGATCAGGCGAATCCCATGAAGCCGCAGAAGTACATACTATGATCAAAGTGGCGAAGCTCATTGCACTAGACAATAGTGTTAACTAGCCGAAAATTGATCATGTTTAATCCAGCAGCACCTTGTTAGTACACCAGTGTTGACTGCATACAGCGTCAAAGTTCTGATAAGCGAGTCGCTCCTTCGGATCGCTCATCAGAATCGATGAAACGGGCGCTGATACGGAGACGCACTGTGTATAACTCGACCGCATGCTTTGCAAGTAGTAACAAAGGGCAATGGCTACACCGACATCGTTCAAAACGCCAACCCCGAGTGCGACGGTCCCCACGACCTGAAACAAGATGTCGCGTCAGATGTGAGAGGGCTTCATACATGAAACCCGACCGACCCGTAGGCGTACAAGATCAGGTAGTGCAGGAAGCGCGTGACTGAAGGGGGTCGTACATACTCTCAGTTCGGATGCTACAATGAGGGAAAATAAGGAACACGATACCTTTGGACTGTATACACTATGACATAGGTTAGCATCCAAGGAAGACGTCAGAGGCTTCCCTGACGACTTACCGATGGCGAGACCTGGAATTCGAACCAGGAACATCAAGAATTATCCATATCAGTAACAATGGGTCTACAGCCATGACGACAGTTCCTTACTCAGTTGCGCGAACACCAGAAGCAGCTTGGCAGGCGTATCAGACAGGATCAGACACAAGTATGATACACGTGGTGCAAAACTCACCAAAGGCGTTGTCACCCACACATTCCCATAGCTAACTGAAAAAGTCGGTTGTTACAGGTTTCACCATGGAAAATAGCATCCTTACATCGCCACACCCGCAGCGTGAACAACCTTGGAACCCGGAGATCGGGGGTAAACATAGAGGATGAACATCACGAAAGATATACGCACAACTTCACGATGGCTCCAACCACCGCCTTGACAGCGGAACAGGTCATCAGACAAATCAATCAATCATGGAAGGGACATACTTACCCCACCAAGAAGCTGGTACTGAAAAGGCGCCAGGTTATTTACCCGAGAGAAACATAAAGAAAGGTAACGCACGACAAGAGACCTACGGCTTTGTCAGACAATAGAGACGAGGGAAAGGCCGGACATACCACACTGGTTTGTCCAAGAGGACAAGCATGTTCATGTAGTTTCTACACTGAAATTAGACTATCGGTCACAGGCGGCCAGGCACATACGTTATTGCATAGTAGTACACAGAATGGCCGATGAAAGCTTGGTGTGTAGTCTCCAATACCCTAAAGGAAAATTGATGACGAATTCGCGAGTTTTGAAAGAGAACGAACAGTAGTAGCGCAACCTAGTGGTTACGGAGCGTAAGGCCCGTACAATTATACACACTCGGAGAAGAGCTCACGATTGCTTTGTACCCAGCTTTATCCGAAGGGTATCGACGATAATAATTGTACACCTGTACAATAAATATGCCGTATACCCTGTTAAATCTTCAGCGAAACCATTTTGTAGACGAGAGCAAGTACTTGCATTGTTGAGACACTGAAACCGATAAACAAGGCCCCGAGTGTGTTGTCGAAGCTCGGGAGGAGAGCCATCGCTAGCGCCAGGAGACCGAGAGGTGGACCAAAGCAAGGAGGGAAGAGATATGGCGAACGCGCGGTTATTTAATGATTGGTTTGAGCCATGCTAATATATGCCGAGAGGGCCCTGAGCTTGGCCGGTACATACCAACATTGACCCGAACGGGTGACGAGTTGATCCACTACATCCCGACGATACTGCAGTGCACATCATCTCCGATTTCGGCCATCGTTTTGACAAGCGAGGGATGAGAACACAGGAGGGATTGGAGAACTGTCCTTCAAGATAAACCTGTCGGAAGAATATCTTGCTATGGGAATCATAATTGATCATGATGGCCTGGGTAGCGGGACCTTTAGCAGTTCCCGGAAAGCTCAACCGGAAGAACGTTGGGGCGCAACCCTTGCAGTACAGCACTGTTCTTCCGTTCATCTGAAACGCGCGCCTGAGCAACCTGATCTTGGCCGAGTGGGGTTAGTCTGTCGTTGACACAAAACTTGATCGCCACTACAAAACAAGCGAATCTACCTTTTTGTCGGATCTGTCGCTTTTGCCGAGCAGAATCTGAATACAGGTCGATAGCCAGCCTCCTGGATCCACCATCCTACTCATCCACACTCCTCCGCGTCAGGCACAGACTGCTGCGACTCGGAGGTGTTCTGCAAGTCTCAACAGCATATGTGTGCGGAGGAAATGACTCTCCGACGAGAACGAGTAGTAGCCAGGGCGGGTGGAAACACTGGAAAGCGACCATCACTGGACACGATCAACAGTACTACCGAAACGAGTTGCATGGAGCCTGAGGATCATTCGGCGATAATAGAGAACCAGATTTACTACAGAAAGGCAGGTTCTCGTAGTAATTTTTTTTTCAGTGGTTCCTCTGGATCCTCGTCAAAGCACTGGGGGTCCTTCGAGTTGGCGGGGAGAAATCCAAGGAAAGTAGGGGCATTATCGGGTGTTGAAGAGCAGCCGGAAGAGAGCGGTGCCGACTTCAAAGTGCGTGTGACATTGGCATTGGCGGCCCAGTTGGAGGTTGCAGGCGAGCCACTCCCCGGTCCAACCCGGACATTCTGCGGTCGCCAATTACATCCTCTCGTATTTTTATCTTGATAGCATGCAAGGCCTCGTGGCTCGTATCCGACCTCCTCCGGCCAGCATCTCCCCAAACCTTGCAGTCACGGGGGACTGTTTCTGATCTCCGAAGCGCCCACCATCATTCATTTGCGGTCCGTTATTCCTATCAAATCTCCATCGGTCCAAGAGCTGCTCAGGCTCCCCGATAAAACGCAGACATCCTGGTTCTACGATAGATTTCTTTCAGGCTGATTTGGAGCTTCACAGTCACACACAGACGCATGCATTCAGTCACTCTGAAAATTTACCTGATCGCACTACACACCTCCTTAGCTGGTATGCTATGGGGACTCGATACTGGTAAGTTTCAAAGCTATTCGACTCTCAGGGTTCTTGACAACTTGAATGCACGTCGAAAGGTTCCATTGGTCCTCTGACGCAAATGGTGCAATTCAGCAACTCCATTGGGCATATTTCATCCGGGCAGCTAGGGATTTATGTTGCGTGCATCCTTCTCTCAGCCTCGGTTTCTTCTCTATGCAGTGGTCATGTCGCCGATGTCATCTCTCGCAAGTATGGCATATTAACTGGTGGCCTTATAGTCGCTGTGGGAACCGTTATATCTGCCTTTGCCCATAATTTGCCTGCGTTGATCTGCGCTCGTCTGATAACGGGCGTTGGACAGGGACAGTCCATCTCAGTCGTGACAATCTATCTATGCGAGATCGCTCCCCAAAACATTCGTGGCACAGTGGCAACGATGCTACAGCTGCTGATCACGATTGGCATCGCTGCTGGCTACTTCATCGCTTACGGTTCTTCAAGACTAGATGGCAGCATAGCATGGCGCATTCCTTTCATTGTTGAAACCTGTGTAGCTGCAACATTTGTGATCGGAATGGTCTTCGTGCCGTTCTCTCCTCGGTGGTTGGTGCAGCAGGGCCGGTTTCAGCAAGCTCGCGATGTCTTGTCAGGACTCCGTCAGACGACCCAGAACGTTGACGAAGAGCTCCGCAGTATCAGAAAGTCTCTAGAAGAGGAGGGCGCGGAGCGAGCCACGTTCTCGGAGGTCTTCTCCAAACGGTATATCAAAAGAAGTACACTCGGGATATTCCTGATGGGATTTCAGATGCTTTGCGGTGTATGTGTCCACCTCGAATTTCCGCATTCACAGTAGTTCATTGAATCTTCATTTGCTTTAGATCGATGCAGTGTTATATTATGCTCCCATCCTCTTCACCCAAGCTGGCTTCTCATCACAACATGCATCATTCCTTGCCTCTGGGATTTCTGGGATTATAAACCTAGTGTTCACCATTCCGGCTCAGCTGTTGGTAGATAAGTGGGGTCGGAGGTTTCCCTTGATAGGGGGAGGAATCGCCATCGCTTCCTGTTTTCTGGCAATTGGCGGCATATATGCGGCTTACGGTGGCAAGGCGAACGGAGAGGTCTATCTCGACGGCAAACCCTCTCAGTGGGCTGTCATTATCTTAATCTATATCTTCGTCGCCAACTTCGCGTGGTCATGGGCTGTGGTAGGTTTCCAGAACTACTGCCTTTTGTAACTACAACAGCTGATTTCTCTCAAACAAGGTCATTAAAATATATGCGTGCGAGATCATGCCTAATCGCCTGCGAGCAAAGGCATGCGCATTCCAGCAAGTAAGTTGTCGGTTCTATTCCCCAAGACGTGGTCATTTATGCGCAATACCCGAGCTTGCTAATTGGGTCGTCAACTTTGCGGTGGCGTTGACTGCTCCTCTCTTCCTCCGTGCATCCCCAAGTGGACCGTATTTTCTATTCGGCGCATCGACATGCTTCCTCACATTAGTGTGTCATATCTTTATGCCCGAGACCAAGGGTAAGAGCCTGGAGGAGATCGAATATCTCTTCGAAATGAAGCGCTCCGTACCGACCGCGTGACAAACATTCTGGTCGGTTCTTCACACTTGACACGTAACCATGGGCTGACCCAATGGCGTGTATCTCTAGTTCGTTGGACGCAACGTACGCGTGTGCCCAGATAACTAGCGCGTGTTTGCAGTCCAGCCGCGTGTCCCGTTCACTTCCATCCTCTCATTATCGATGATCATGGCGTCCAGAACTACAGTCGGCTTCGAGACGGCGGTGAGCGTCGTCATCTTTGTACACAAGCTTAAGGTTGCCGTCGCACGGTCGCACCTGCAATCGGCTGCTATAGTCGGACCCTGTGCCAAATTCGCAGCGCGAGAGATAATGGTAATATACCCTGTCGTCCGGTGACTGCGGGTGGTCTTTCTTATCGCGACATGTTGAGCGGTGGACGTTGAATATAAGGATGCGCCAGGATATAGCAGGCGTCGCGGCGGATCTGCATTTCTTCGTACTGCGTGTAATCCACATTTTATATGTTCTTGCATAGACCTTTCAGACGTTTCATTTAAAAATGTGGTAAAAATTCAGGCGGTCTTCAGGACTCGGAGCAGACAGAAAGAAACTAGACCAGTACAATCTGAAAATGATACAATCGCAATACATCGACGCAGCAGAGACTATTTACGCATTGCCAGACACTCGGCGGTCGATTCCATGCATAGCCATAGAATGCAGATATCGAGCATCAGTTTCGCATCGTTCCCCTAGGAAAGGTCGGGCAGGATCGGACGGAGAGGAGGTTGTTTTTCCAAGTAGGCGGCGTTCCGCATAAACACCATGTAATTGCTACCGTCTCCCTGTACAAAAAGTTAGAATATGGAAAGCTGACAAGAGAAACGTAGATTGACTAACAATCATGGTGGTTGGGAAGCCAGGGTCAAATGGAAGGACACTCTCCAAATACTTGATCTGCTCGGGAGCGAGCACAATCTTCAACGCCTCCAGATTAGCTTCCAGGTGTTCCACCTTGCGGCCCCCAATGATCGGGAAAACATAAGGGGCCTTTTGCATCACGTACGCAATAGCAACTGCGGTGGCGTGCTTGGCACCGAGTTCCTTCGCGACCGTGTCCAATGCAGCGCTCATGGTCTTTTCCTCGTCGTTCCGTTTCCAATCCGGATGGAAGAAGGTGCGACCCTTCTCACCGGACTTCTCACGTTGTTCTTCTTCCTGATCGCTGCGAAGCCTCCCACCTGCTAGTACACCCCACGGAGCAATGGCCATGCCTGCAAAAAGTAAACTTTCATGCGGTGCTAAAAGTATTACTCGAAGTCCGTTCATACCATGAGCCTTGCACATTGGAATGATATCTCGTTCGAAAGAACGCCGCATAACACTCCATTGACCCTGATAGATAACAAACGGTGTCTTCCCGTGATCACGGGCGTACTGGTTCGCCTGGGACACGACCCATGCAGGAGTATCAGAAATACCCTAAAAGTTGGGCGATGTCAGAGATTTGTCGTCGAGGGCGTTCTCGGAACATACCAAATAGAGCACTTTGCCTTGCTGAACGAGTACGTGGAGACCATTCATGATTTCCTCGATGGAGGTCTCCCAATCCCACCAGTGGACGTAAAAGATGTCAATGTATGTCGTTCGCAATTTCTTTAAGCTGGCTTCCACACTGATATGCATCGACTTGCTGTTGTTTCCCGTATAAAGAACCTTTTGCCGAATCCCATCCTCCCCGCGCATGAAGTTCGTTGTGTACTTTGTACCTGGATTAGTCCTGTGTCGGCCGGGAATGTGAGAGTTCAGCACTGACCTTGGTTGCGATAACGAGCTGGTCTCTAATGCCACGTTTCTCAGCCCATTCGCCGATAAATTCTTCGGAACGTTGATCTTGGCTTGTACAAATGTCAACGATGAGCGACGAGGAAGATCGCGTACTCACTAGTTGTTAGAAGTGTCAATGAAGTTTCCGCCTGCCTCGTAGAACGCATCCAGCAGTTTGAACGAAGCGTCCTTGTTCATGCTCCCCATGAAGTCATTCCATTTATCTCCAATGCTCATAGCACCGAGCTGAAGCGGCGAGACATGGATCGAAGCATGAGGTGACAGGACGCGGTAGCGTGCAAGGCAGGAAGCGGGTTTAGGCACCGGACCAACTAACGACGACGCCATTGTATACCTCAAAGGCGAGGGCGAAAGATGATAAACTGGGGCGTGAAGCACCAATGGGTATGTAGGCGGTCTTTATACGAGTCTGGAGCAGTGAGATTGTGCCATCTGTATTGTCACGTCAGCAATGGACACGTCAAGCTTTGAAAGGTCCGTTCGGGGACTGGTAACAATCTCAGTCAACTGACTGATTTGGGTGCAACCACCCAAACCCACAAGACGTGAATGGAACAAGACGGTGTCGATGATTAATACTTCTTTCACGAAACATCTATTTCGCAGGCCGGTGCACTACTAGAAAGGTAACGTTGCGGAGACGGCTCGTCGTCGACGGGAAAGTGGAGTTGTCGATGAGTGACACCAACGGTGACCTTCAAATAAGGACCGTGGGAATAGATGTGCAGACCCATATCTGATATCAAACCTGGTGAATACAAAGGTGCTGTTAAATGGTAACGATACACGGCCGACCTGCTCGATATTGAACAAGAAATTTGAGTTCAAACCACAGGAAAAGGATCTACAATGCAGTTCCAGCCTTTTTGGATCCGCTGCGTGACCAACCGTCTCGGTGGGCTGACATTGCAAGGATGATGCGAAGTCCGGAACCATCCATTCAACAGGCTCTCTCACCGGGACAAGAATGACCCCGGGAACTTTGGTGATTAGACCAACAGTACCCTATCTCCCGGCCCCGCGCGGCCGGGGCGACTCGGAATCTCACGATGGTCTCTCGCACGCTGCATCGTATTGCCATATTCTACGTGCTGAAACATAACACTTGTCAGGCTGAAACGAAATGGCTCCAAGTTGGCAATGGAGCGACCACTATCGCGTAACTGACCTGGTGAGCAGGATGTCCTTAGCCTCCAGAACACTTCTGTAACGACAGCCACGGGTCTAATTCATGATGTACACAGCATTCCAAGAGATTGGCATACGATATTCCTCAGGAAGAGGCAACTGCGAACAAGCCGCGCAAGTGACACTGGCGTCATCCATTGAAGATATGTCGAAGCAAGGTGTCTGCCTGTATTTCTTGATCGTGCCAGCGTGTAGCGTAGGATACGCTGTACATTCGACTTCAGCACCATTTTGACCTGCTAATCCTAATATCTTACTTTGGAGAAGGGATATCGAAGTTCTTAAATCTCAAAGCTTGCGGCGAATGAGCGGGGTAACCAACAATACAATATCAAAATAACACAATTACAACGCGCCTGCAGGACAGAAGCTAATACTTATACAAGACGTGAGGCCGTTCATATCTGGAGAGCGGATGTTCTATGGCAAGTCATTCGTTTTCGCGCACTTAAGAGAGATCCGGCAAGACTGGACGAAGGGGATGTTGCTTCTCCATGTAGGCGGCATTCCGCATTAACATGTTGTACTCGCTACCATCTCCCTGCAGTAACAAGTTAGGAATATCGTATGATCAGACAAACTTAAATGACGAACGATTATCGAGGCCGGGAAGCCAGGGTCAAACGGAACGATGCTCTCCAAATACTTGATGTGCTCGGGTGTGAGAACTATTTCCAGCGCCTCCAGATTAGATTCCAAGTGTTCAACCTTGCGGCCCCCGACAATCGGGAACACATAGGGTGTCTTTTGCATGACATATGCAATCGCTACCGCAGTAAGATGCTTGGCACCGACTTCTTTCGCGACCTTGTCCAACGCAGCGCTTATGGCCCTTTCTTGCTCATTTCGTTTCCAATCAGGATGGAAAAAGGCGCGACCCTTCTCGCCGGACTTCTCGCGTTGTTCTTCTTCCGCATCACTGCGGAGCCTTCCGCCTGCTAGTACGCCCCACGGAGCCAAGGCCATACCTAGAAAAGATATACACATAACCACGTAGTCCTGAAAGCATCGCGCCAAAATCTTCACGCACCATGAGCCTTACACATGGGGATGATATCCCGTTCGAATGAGCGTTGCATAACATTCCATTCACCTTGATAGATAACAAACGGCGTCTTCCCATGATCGCGGGCGTACTGGTTCGCCTGGGACACGACCCATGCAGGAGTATCAGAAATACCCTAAAAGTTGAGCGATGTCAGAGATTTATCGTCAAAGGTGTTCTCGGAACATACCAGATAGAGCACTTTGCCTTGCTGAACGAGTATGTGGAGACCATTCATGATTTCCTCGATGGAGGTCTCCCAATCCCACCAGTGGATGTAGAGGATGTCAATGTATGTCGTTCGCAGTTTCTTTAAGCTGGCTTCCACACTGACATGCATCGACTTGCTGTTGTTTCCCGTATAAAGAACCTTTTGCCGGACTCCCTCCTCCCCGCGCATGAAGTTCGATGTATACTTTGTACCTGGGTTAATACTGTGTCGGCCGGGGTAAGTGAGAGTGCAGCACCGACCTTGGTTGCGATAACGAGCTGGTCTCTAATGCCACGTTTCTCAGCCCATTCGCCGATAAATTCTTCGGAACGTTGGTCTTGGCTGATACAGATATCAATGGTGAGAAGAGGAGGAAAATCCCCATTAAATGCTCACTAGTTATTAGAAGTGTCAATGAAGTTTCCGCCTGCCTCGTAGAACGCATCCAATAATTTGAACGACGCCTCCTTGTCCATGCTTCCCATGAATTCATTCCATTTATCCCCGATGCTCATAGCGCCGAGTTGCAGCGGTGAGACATGAATCGAAGCATGAGGAGACAAGACGCGGTAGCGCGCAAGACGGGAGGTGGGTTTAGGCATTGGTGCCATCAAGGACGACATTGTGTACTTCTGGTGAGGGGAGAGATAAGGAGTCGGATGAATACAAATGTGGGTCTGGTGCAATAGACTACTGCATGTCAGGGGTCTTTATAGTGCATTGGTCTTGTCATCGTCATCGTCATTGCAACATCCCTAATAGACGCGTCATGGCTAGGTGAGAAAAAGTCAGATCAGTTGACTCAGCGTGATCTATCATAAATTAGGCAACTTGATCTTTATGCCGTGGCAAGACTCGAACTAGTCAGTTCAAAAGGATGATGATTATCGTGACAGCTCACAAGTCGGACGGTCTGTAAGGTCAACACAACTCGATATTACCTCACTCCATTAATGTGTGGACGTGCATAGCCATAGTGCACTTTCAAGTTGCTTAAGTGGTGGGAATATTTAGGTGGTCCACCAATACGCTTGCGAGCTGACTCAGATGATGACGACGCATGTAACGTTTGCAGTGTGCGCGGCACGGCGGCATGTTCTGATCGACGCGACGTGGATTTTGTCAGCTAGATTTTCTGTAGAAATCTGACCAACCATCATCTCGCTGACGATGAAACCATGACGAGAAGAATTCACCAAGTAATGTTGCCGTACGTCTTTCAAGTGGCTTCGCGCATATATATCACGATCACTGAGTGCCGCTGAATTCAGTGTCTTACAGAGCGAGGATTGTGCGCAGGTAGACCTTGGAGCAGACGAAAAGAGCCCTTGTGAGGGCCGGGGACGACGACTGATTATTAGATCCCCTACGGTACGAGCCAGACTTATATACTACGCTGTTATTGCCAATGGTGACTCGGATGTGGAGCTGAGTC
>JBBPOD010000603.1:0-16209 GCA_038091255.1 Tylopilus intermedius | reverse complement strand
CCTCCCCCCTGCCCACTGTACCCGTCAACAATGAGCCGGACCTGTTTTCCTCCCTCACGCTGTCCTCTTATCCGCTCGTCCCCTCTGTCAACCCCATATTTGGCCACCCTTCCTTGACGTCCTCCGCCGCTATACCTCAGGGGTCTCCCATAAAAGTCGATGACATCCCTGACGAAGATGCCATGGATTGGGCTCCGACCAATCCGTCTCCCGTCAAGGTCAAGAACGTGGCAGGTGACGACGACGACGGCGCTTGGCTGCGTCCACAACGATTTTTCCCACCCGAACGCCCCACTGGCCTTGAGGGCCTGTTTGCCAGCACCAAACTCGACGATGAAGATGCCAAGTCAAAGATGCGCGCACAGTGGGGTCTTGGGAACGCGAAAGCGATTGGATGGTCAATAATGGCTACTACGATCACTATCATCCTCATACCTCTAAGTACTGCTTTGTATCACAGGTGGATCAAAGGATGGATACAATGATTGATACACACATGCATATTGCAGTGCCATGGGCACTGGTAAATGACACTGCACCAGTACCAGGGATGGGTGCCGACCAAAGTAGCCTAACGTATGCACGCATGTCAGGGGGTAAAGTGTATGCAAACAAAAGGCAGAATAACATGTGGGTATGGACGCATGGAGATGAATGATGCGTCAATCATGAGTTCCGATGAATATTATGTGGAAAGGTATCAAATTGCATTGTCCAGCAAGCAGATGAAAAAAGAGAATCGAAGCCGCCCCCTTTCAGCGAAACGTCCGAGGTTAATATCCGGTGTACCCGTGGTAGAGAGGGACACCTTGCTGATCATACTGCATAGGTCGGTTGATGGTGGGCGCCCTTCCGAGAGACTCTTGCATCATTGGCTGCGGGCTGGGACCTCGAGCAAGGTCCGCGTACCCGCCAACCGGGGCAAGATGGGCAGGACCGGCAGTAAAGTCATGATCGGGGATAGGGTTCAGTGCCGCGGTACCGTAACCACCAACAAGCCCGCGCATGTGATCGTCGACGTGTGCGTTCGCGGAGCCTGAGTGGAACGAGGATGCGCGCGACAAGGGACGATGCTGGCCTGGTGGACCGGCGTCGTCGTTTCCACCGGGCTGCCAGTCGATGGGCTGCATGCGACTTCCAAAGTCAGACGATGGCCTAAACTTCCACTTGCGAATGATGGTCCACACGATGACCGAGGCGCCAACGGACGCGGCAATGATGACGAGGACCGTCAAGGCCGCGTGAGACATGCCAGTGGAGGACGAGGTCGCGCTAGTTTGCGTGGGTGTCGGGATACTGTTGCTAGTGATGTATAGGATCGACTGAGATGGAGTCGTGGCCGGCGTGTCACTAGCGTGGGTCGATGCTGGAGTGGCGGATGACGAGCTGGAAGTGGTAGACGACGTGGTGTGGACGGTAGACGAAGCGGAACCCGAGCTACTAGGCCCCACCCCGCCCAGCAGAGAACTGAGTAAGTTATCTCCACCGGTGGATGAGCTCTACGACGACACGATTCAGTAATCTAAATGCGTCATAAAAATAAGTTGGCTCACCGCTGGTGCAAAAGCCGACGAGGAAGGGGTTGCCTGGCCCGATGCAGAATTCGCAGGCGTCGTTTGAGCTGCGCCAGAGGCTTGTTGGCTGGGCTCAATAGCGAATCCGCCGATGGATGCTTGCTGGCCCTGCGGAGCGGGCTGATTGCCCAGGAGATCGAGGGGGGATCGTTTCTTCACGAGACGAGCGAGGTCGCCGTGGTCACGGCGATGGTGTCCAACGGTGTTGGGGTTGGCAGAGGCGGCAACGGCCAAAGCCAAGGAGAGATAGAGCAGGAGGGTGAAACGGAACGTTGCCATCTAGGACGGCTGAAATTTTGTCGGATTGTCTGGACGGGGAGAAAGAAAGGAGCGACTTGAGGGTGAAAAACGAGCGGACGAAAGACGAGCTTGTTCCTGTCAACCGCCTCGCTTGCCTTATCCGTCCGCCACAAAAGTGGAGCAACAATCCAATCCAATCCAAGTTACAACAAGGAAAATTATAGACTAATACTACTGTCCTGTCCGTCCTCTCCGTTCATGTCGCTCACGCCACCAAAGTCTGCAAGGAGAACAAAGGTAAAGTCCAAAAACCTACTTCCACTGACAAGTCACTACTAGGGATGGCTGGTTAGTGACCACTGGCTAAGCGGAACACTGTTCGGCTGCACGTATGACGAGCTCGACACTCCCGGCCACTGAGGCGTCAAGAGCACCTCCAGGGTATATTGACCAGCGGGCAAACTGATTGCGAGCACCAACACACCGTCGTTGGGTTGGTCGGGCCAGGCTGCAGGGGTAGGGGGATCTGTGGTCAAACGTACAGCTTGTGCGATGGAAAACTGGGCCCCTGATGGTGGGTTCAATAGCGTAGCCTCCAGCGTGTTGGATCCAATGCTCAACGTAGCGGTTTGATTGTTGTTGCTAAGTGAGATGGTAGCGTTGGTGTGGGCTCGCCACATAACGGATGCCGATGCATTGATCTCGTCTTGAATGAGCACTTGCTGGCGTTTGTTCAACACACGAACCCCGCGCGAGAAAGACGCCCTATACACATGTTAACCCCTGCGCCCAATGTCGACAAGATAATGAGCTTACACGTTGAAGTATGCACTGGCCAAGTTGGCAGTGAAGTACGCCTTCGAATCGCTAGGCACATTGAAGACAGTGCTAGAACCTTGAACGGTCCCGGAGGTGTCAAAGTTTACAGTTGGCGCAGCCAACACGTTTTGGTTCTCCCCACCAACAAGGATTGTGTTTTGACCTTCCGTCCGCTTGCGATAGTAGAGCCACCTCTCGCTGCCCTGCGTGTCATTACTGAAGTAACCCTCAGAGAGGTAGTTACCGTCCCCAAGTTCTCCGAACCAACGGGTTCCCAACGCATCAACCACAAAGTCACCACAATCCAGGTCGTTGTGCGTCTGGTGGCCTTGAAGTGTCCCTGCCTTCACTCCCACATACAGCGCATTCTCGTCCGTCCAGGAAGACCGCATTGCAGCCCATTGGTCAGTGTTGTTGCTGAAGTAATGGTCGAGTGCGAGACCATCCCAAAATGCCCCGAAAACAGTAGGGTCGTACCAGAACATGCTCCATGGATCTGCAGCATCCCACTGGTCGCGCTGGAAGAGCTGGTATAGTGGGAGGTTGAATTGTTCACCATAGAAGAACATGGGGTTAGCGGTCGCCGTGAACTTGTTTGGGCCAGTGTCGCCATAGTTGAACAAAGAGCCGGGGCCAGTGGCGGCCATGTGGAAGAGGCCGGAGAGCTTTATGCCAGGGTTTACATCAAGGAGATCGTATGTGGAACCGGTGGCAGTGAGGAGGGAAGACGCCAACTCAGCGTGACCTGTCGAACCAAAGTACCAGTAGTCGTTGGTTTCCGACCAAGTACCATCACTGCTATAAGCAAGAGCGCAATTCTGAACGGCGTTTGTAACTGTCATGCTGAGGAGTTGTTGGGCAACGCCCGTCGTATCGTCTGCATAGATGGCAAGCGCGCCCATGGTGAGCCCGTTGTTACAAACACAGTTCCAGTTGCCCTCTGTGTTGTTTGTCCACCAACCATAGAATTGCGGATCATTCGTAGAGTATGCAGTAATGCCAAGATTGAGACCGTATTCGATCATGGTGAAACGGATGTTGGCGAGCTGTTCCGGAGTCCATTGGTCGTGCAACCAATCATACGCGATGGCATAAGCGGCTGTTAATTCTGCCGTGTCAAGGAAGTGAGCAGGGTTCCATTTGGTGTTATCATTAGGTCCCCAACCACCCGTCAGATTGCCAGCGGCATTCTAAAGCGTGAATGAGACGATGGATAACAGATGTGAGGTGATATCCAAACCTGGAGTTCTGCCCAAACCCTGTCAAGCCATTTGGTATCGTTCGTCATCCGATACACGTAGGAGAACACCTTGACACGTTGCTTGACCTGTCGAGCGGGGTCCAGGATACCATTGCCACCATCCATAACATATGGAACCGGAGCTAGGCTCATGTACTGCGAAGCATTCAAGAAGATGGTTTGATTCCAGGAGGCAAGGTATGGGTCGTTTTTGATCAAAGTAGGAAGCACCTGCCACTTGTATGAAGGCGCGATAAGTCGGGGTCGATCGGAGCGTAGTTGAGTTGGCGTTGGGTTGGAAGGTTGGAAGGGATCCTTTGGCCAGGCAACATTACCGTTTGAAGTGGAAACAAATGTAGGGGTAGTGAAGAGCGCAGTGTTGGTCTGTTTACAATGGTATTTGATTATTAGACAGCGAGGGTAAAACGCGAGTACGGACGGTAGATGGGTAAAGGGGGAGCATGTACTGGCCATCGGTGGCCGTAGGGAATATGCCAATGGCATTCTTGGCCGTGATGGCAGATGTGGCAGCACTACCAGGACTGTTGTTGTTCTGCGAAGCGTTCTTGCTGGCACGAGAGCCAAGGACACCGCCGAGTACAGCAGCGACGATTATAAGGACGGCGATGGGAATCCCAAATTTGACCCAGTTGCTGACTTTTTTCTTTGGTGGCTGCTGCGGAGTGATGAAACCAGTAGAGGAAGTGTAGTAGGGGTCACCAGACCCGTATGGGGTGGTTCTGTTGACTGAAGAGTAGTTTGCGGCCATGCTAGATGGTGGGCCGGAGCTTCGGCCAAAAGACAAGTAAAGGAGAGACGAGTACGAGGCGAAGAAGACTGAGGCGAGCGACGTGGGTTGGTGGTGGGACCAGAAACTGGTTTTATTTAGCTGGCAACCAGGTTCACACGTTTTCTAAATAGAAACAAAGTATTTTGAACCCAGATATCACTGGCACGATTACCGGCCAAAGCACCACCTCGCCCTCTTGGTCCTACACTTTTCTCAACGTACACAGTATGACGACCTGGACCGGCAGCGAGAAACCTATTCGTAGAGCCTCTTTAACCACTTCAGGCATCGTGTTGGCATGGACTTGCCGTTTCACAAAAAGGATCTCTCATGCAACCGCGCAGGCTTGTCTGGCACACTCTGGCCACGCACCTCATAGTATTGCGACCTGTCTGTCTACGTGGTACTGCTGAGAAGCATGAATGACCGCACTCCAAGCCAGACGTGCCGAGGAGGAGAGAACACGATTGGGTGCTCATTTGAGTATCCGTCGCCACCCTCGGAGCAAGGCACAATCTCATTTCTCGTCAGTGGAGTGGGTCGGTGTAGACCCGAGTAATGGTGCCGGTCGCAGGTCGAGACTCGGGTGCTCCAGTTCAGCCGTTCCCTTGACGTTTCTATGGACGCCAGCATCAGCCGACCTCTGCCTTTCTCATGCCATTGGCATTGGAGGCCCAAGTGGCCCGTCAACAGACACCTGTCCGAGTCCTCGCTGAAACGTTGATCCTCGGTTTCATTTGTCAGCTGAATCTAGCTTGATCATGTCCGGCGAGGCGCCAGCTGGGCTCGACGATGACTCCGCATTGGATGGGAACAACATTAATTTCATAGGTCTGCATAAAGTCACTCTGTTGGATCCCAGAGCTCCTCATTTATCATATTGTTCTAGACATCGGAGGTACGGCATCTGAGCAACATTCTGAGCCGACGAACCACACTGATCCCGCTGATAGTGAACCTTACTGATCCAGTCTTTCGAGGTATCTACCGTGGCAAGAAAAAACATGAAGGTATGCTCGGATCCGATGCATCTCAGACATGATACTGAAAATGTTATCCGAGATGACCTCGACACGATGTTGGAGCGATCGCGTCTTGCTTGTGTCAAGTCAATGATCATCACAGGAGGTAGCCTGGACGAGTCCGAGCTCGCATTGAGCCTTGCGAACCAAAAAGGTCAGTGCCCAGTCTCCTGGATCGTGTCATGCTCAATCACGTCAGGGCTCTACGCAACCATCGGATGTCATCCGACACGTTCAAAGGAGTTTGATCAATATCCCGGAGGTCCGAATGCTTATCTGCTCGCATTGGACAAACTTATCGGTGACAATTTGCGACCAAATGGGAGAGTGGTTGCGATTGGGGAATGTGGCCTAGGTGACTGCTCTTCTGTATTTTTCCCGGACGTGCAGAGATCATCGACTTGCTGCAGACTATGATCGAACCCATTTCGCATCCAAGGAAGAGCAACAGAGACATTTTCGTGAGTGTCAAGCACTAGTACAGGTCAACGAGGGAGTGAAACAAAGGTCTTGCACGCAGGCGCACAGCTCATACTAGCCAAGAAACACCACCTTCCTCTGTTTCTTCATTCTCGGGCTGCTCATGCCGACTTTGTCAAGATTCTCAAAGAGGAGGGCTTCGGCGAAGATGGAGGGCAGAGTGTTGGTGCCAAAGGCGGGGTTGTCCACAGTTTCACCGGGAGAAGCGAAGAGGCAGCCGAACTTGTGAGTACGTTTCGCGGGTCGATGATTTTGATGATCACACCAAAGGGAGTAGATTAGCATGGGATTCTACATTGGCGTCAACGGATGTTCCTTGAAGACGGAGGAGAATCTCAATGCAGTGAAGACTATTCCTCTAGATAGACTCTTGCTCGAAACTGGTAAGAATAGGAGCGGGTGTTGTTGGCCGGTGCTGAAACGGACTGACTTAGATGCGCCATGGTGCTCCATGACAAGTACACACGCCTCCAAGGCGCATCTTGATGCCATGCCAGCCCTGCTGCGCGCCCGCTATTTTCCTACAGCCGTCAAGCCAGAGTCGTTCGTCCCCGGCAAAGGGGTCAAGGGGCGGAACGAGCCGTCCACCATTGGCGGGGTAGCATGGGTAGTGTACAGGTTGAAGGAGGGCAAGACATTTGAGAATATCACGGGCACAGTGTACAAGAATACCCTGGGGCTGTTCGCCCTGGGTCAGCTGAATTAGATATTTACGTACACGTTGGACAACGAGGCACGAAAGACATTCCTTTGACCTGCCGCAAACATACGCAAGCAGGCTGGTCATGTCCTTCAGCAGTTCCACCCTCTATAGCGTCCTCTCCGTTGTTGGACTTGGCTGGTATGTCATCCTGTGGTCCATTGGCATACTAGGCTGCCGTGTGGGGTAAGCGCCTTGACCGAGAAAATGATGGTTTGATGCTGACCATGTTGGCAGTCGGGTACGATACCGTCTTCGTCCTCGTTCCCCTCTCGCAACGACCCCGGACGCACCAGGTGTTTCAATTTTACGGCCTCTCAAGGGTCTGGATACCAATTTGTACGAAAACTTGGAGTCTACGTTCGTTCAAGAATACCCAAAGTTCGAGATCTTGCTCTCAGTGGCGGATGAAAACGACCAGGCTCTGACGGTAGTCAGAGAACTGATGAGCCAATACCCACAAGTCAATGCAAAAGTCATCATCGGTGCGCATCTCATAGCTTGTTGCATTTTTTTTTTCCTTTTTTTCATAACTCATGCATGGCGTTCCCAGGCGAAGAGGTGGTTGGGATTAACCCCAAAGTGAACAACCTCATGAAATCATACCGTCAAGCTGCCCATGATATCCTCTGGGTCATTGACTCGAATGTCTCGGTCGCACCTGGAACGCTTGCGCGTTCCGTGGATATTCTCAATGAAACGTCACAGGACCCCTCCAAGAAGCGCGTCAGTCTGGTTCACCACGTCCCGTTTGCGACTGAATACCAAGGATATCTCGGCGCACGGGTCGAAGCGGCGTTTCTGAACACTAATCACGCAAAGATGTACCTCGCCATCAGCACTGTCGCCATCGAACCCTGCGTGGTCGGCAAATCAAATCTCTACCGTCGTTCGGACTTGGAGAGGGTCAACGCCTCGCTGAAGCCTCACAAAGAAATGGATCCCAGGGAAGGCGTTTATGGGCTGGCAGCGTTCGGAGCTTTCCTGGCCGAGGACAATATGATTGCCAACGCCCTCTGGCGCGAATTAGACACCCGTCACGACCTTTCGTGCGACGTCGCGCACAACGTAATCGGCAAGATGACGTTGGCAGATTATATCTGGCGCCGCGTTCGATGGATACGTGTTCGGAAACACATCGTCCCGGCAGCTACTGTTCTCGAGCCATTTACGGAGAATCTAATGGCAAGCTGCATCGCCGCCGCGAGTATCCATTACCTTCTCGGCGTGTCGCCGCTGGTCTTTTTGCCCATTCACCATGCTGCGTGGCTGTGGCTCGACTTGGATCTATACGAGTCGCTCGCCAGCTATCCCCTTCCAGCCGGTGAACGCTGGCAGTTCATTGGGGCGTGGTGCCTCCGAGAGTTGTTGGCCCTCCCGATATGGATCTTGGCGGTGTGCGGAAATGAGGTTGTATGGAGAGGGAAGCGATACCAGGTTTTGGAGGCTGGGCAGGTGCGGCGGCGGAGAGCGAACGGTAGCTTCTGGAGATGGTTGCGGGCTCACAAGGAAGGCGATTCACTGTCTCAGTACGAATCCCTGCCCATGGACGAGTCGATCTGATGTCATGCGACTGGGATTGAGATTTACAGCAGAGATAAGTAATTACGATCAGGTTATAAGCGATACACATACAGCGAGTTATGATGAGAATGTACGGGAAACAGCAAGGTTGGGTGTGATGTATGCATACAAAGGGTGAGATGAGTGGATGTTCATGAAAGACGAAATGAAGTATGTGATAAGTCCGTGGTGCTAACTGGAGAATCAAGAAGAGCAGCTCTTGCCTCGTCCTGACTTTGCTTTGCCAAGAGACGGAAATTGTGAATCATGACGACTTCGTCAAAGAAGGAATCAGACCATTCATCAGCGGAGCACACATCAAGAGCTGACGTTCGGATCCTCATTTCCCGGCCATCGCATTCTATCTTGCACAATGAGGATTCTAGAATGGAAGAGGCAGAGGGCTGTGGGCTTTGGCGTGAGTCCCGAGCATCTTTCTGGCGCTGATTCGAAAACCAGTTCTTGACTTGATGGTATTCTCTTGACAGGAGGTGAGATGAGGTGAGGGAAGATGGGAATTGAACAAGCACCTTTGTATGACGATGGCGAGCTGAGAGACCCAAGCCTCGTCTGGATAGGGGGTGACTTCGTCGTAGACCATCTGCATGACCATTCTCTGACGGAGAGTAGCAGGTGTCTTTCCAGTGGATTGGATCGAAAGAGCACGCTTTCTGAGCTCGCGTACTCTTGCATCGCGTTCGGAATGGGGCTTTGGGGAGGCAAGCGAGGTATACTGCTTCTGTACCCTCTTCCTGAGGCTGTCTTCGGAAAGACCGCGGGTGCTTGACGTTGATCGGGTGTGGAGAGAGACGGGAAGTGGTCTGAATCTGAGAGAGGACTTGTCTGCTCTTGTTCTAAGGGAACGCCTAGTGAAGGTGTCCCGGAGAGACTCTTGGGACGAGGCAGGGAGTGGCTCGATGTCCATTGGGTCGTGCACGTCTACAGATGCATCCCTGGACGAGGACGATATGGGGCTATCTGCGGTGAAAGAGTCTTCCTGGCCATTGAAGGAAGAGAGGGAGGATACGGAGTTGGATGAGGGTGAGAGCATGCAGAGAGAGACATGGGTGGACCGACTTGAAGTGCAGCCCTTATCGGGTCACCTCCTCTCAAATGACCGACAACGATCGCGCAAAACAGCGCATCATCGCGTCCGTGTTCGAAAAGCGTAGCTCAGAGTCCTACATCGCCCACGTTAAAATATGGGAGGACGCCCCAGACGGTCAAGGAAAGAAACCTCGCTACATCATCCTCTCCAGTACGTCCTCGACGTCGTTGCACACCGCCTCACTTCACCCCTCCAGGCTCCACCGACGACACCGGCTTCATACACAAGTCAAAGCTCAATACAAACGGCACCTTTTCCGTCGGAAAGACTTGGCGACTCACAGAGCTCAGAGGCATACACATCCTCAGCGTGCGTGCTCTCTTCTCTGTCCCGTGCATTTCCTCACACCGGCCAGTCGACCACGTTCAACATCACCCTCGCCAGGACATACAAATGGCAGACGGAGAACACAGCTGATCAGGCCGCGTTCGTGAGGGCCACCGTCGACCTCTTTCGTTCCCTCGTCGATGCACCCCTCCAGCTCATCGGCGTAGACGAGACACCCAGTGAGTTGCGCTCAATTCCTCGTCCGGCGCTAATTAGCCCCCTTTACGGCAGATGAAGATCTCGTCCCACCCGACGACCTGTCCACTCCCCCCGTCCCCTCAAATCGCTTGTCTGTGCCCCTAGATAACGGGCAGCATGCACAGAATTCCCACGTTCTTCGGACCCCCTCGAGATCCACATCGCCCACAGGTTCCTTGATAAATCATTCCACGAGAGAGTCCGTCGTATCCAGCACTTCAGGTCACCGTCCACCTTCCCCTTCACCTCAACCCAACGTGCCCAGTGCCTTGAGGCCAAGACTCGGCCGTCGGCCTTCCATCACGTTACCTCCCCCGTCCTCTGCCGGCGCAGCGATGGCCGTTCCATCAAGTCTCTTATCCGCTCGTGCATCCCCACGGCCGTCCCTTCCAGGTCACACGCCCGCCAAGCAATCCTTTGATTCGCCTCGAACATTGACGCCATCTTCGGCGCATGCTGAACCACCCGTATCTGCCTACAAGCCTCCATCGCGCGCCGTGACGCCGAAGGCTGCCGAGACCCCGCAGATGCGCCGGGAATATAACAACCGCGTCTCATTCTTCGACCCTGCAAACCAAGCTGCCCTTGACCGGCTCGTGGCAGGCGACTGGGGCTTTGATGAGGATGCCGAGGGTGCAGAGGTGACTACAGAAGCAACGATGATCAGTGTGGAAGAAATGCTCGAGGGCTATGATTGGGCAAGTGACGACGTGTTTGGTCGAAGGTCTGCAAAGGGAGCTGCTGATTTGGTTGAAGCGCGTTTGCTTGATGAGCTCTTGGCGTTGGACAAGGTTGGTCGCCCGACTTTTCGTCTCGCCTCGACGAGTGACCATTTTCCCTAGGCCAATATACATTCTTTCTTGGAGTCTGACGATCGGGTGAACCTCGTCGTCAAATACTTGGACGACGCTATTGGGGAGATCGATGCCATAGACAGCTTCATGTCCTCGTACAAGATTCATCTGAACGTCAGTGAACCACAGCAAAGCTGTTCATGTTCTGACCTATTTGACAGGCTGTGGGAGATGATATCTCTTTCATCCAGTCGCAACGACGTGGTTTGCAAGTCCAGATGCAAAACCAACGCGTCCTTCTTAGTGAACTCGAAAACCTGCTCGTATGTAGCTCGTTCAACATCCCTCGTCGGCGTGTCCTGACGTTATGCACGCTCAGAAAACGGTTCAAGTTAGTCCGGAAGCATTGGTCACGCTTACTCAAGAGTCACTGGAGAAACAATCTGGAATACAGAAGCTGGAAGAATCCGTCACTGAACTTTATAAAGCGCTGCAAGCCAGCCAGGACACAGGTCAGTCAGGACTTCATCGAACAAGGTCATATGGGGTCTGATTTCCGTCGTCAGAAATGGCTGCCACGATGGAAAGGTTGGACGAGTACAGGACGTACAATGCCCAGTTCTGCAAGCGCGTATTCGATTACCTTTCCATCATGGTTGTCGCACAGGTCAGTTGAATAATCTCATGCTACAATGCGAGTGCTTCATATCACTACAAGGTCAAACTTATTATTGACGATAATGGGGGGATTGTCCGACCGAAAGGACGTGGACGACCAATCATATCCAATCACCAAGGCATGGAGTCCTACCTTGGCAGATATTCTGGCCTGCTTTTGTATCTCAAGGAGATGGACGAATCTGTGTATTCGAAAATTTGTGCTGTACGTTACACGAGGACGGGACGCTAGTTCTGGAAGCTAACCTACTGTTTGCCAGGCGTACTTCTCGGCAGCCAGCGACCTTCATAACAGCCAGATGAAGGCCTTGTTCTCAACGTATGCTGGCATGCTGAAAAAGGCTCCCGAAGAAGACACGGAACAAAGTAATTTGTTGCACATCTCTTCCCTCCGCATTTAACCCTTTTTCAGGTTTCGCACAGAATGCTGCAAATGCAAGAGGTGGTGCTAGTGCTATTCGTCGTGCGGGCACCATCGTGCGTGGCCCGATGGAATCCCGAACACGTGAGCGAGAGCGACCCACAGGCGAAGAGTATGGCGCAGCCGATGTTTGTGTCACCATGTGCGAGGAAATGGTTTCGTTCTGACTCATATATAGGCCTTGGGTTATATTTTGGAGCAAATCGCTCCCCAGATTTACCGTGAAGGCGACTTTATTGCAGACTTTCTGCAGATCAATGACACTGGCCTCACCTTTGCTGATTACGCCGGTCTGGACAATTACTTCCGGCGCCAGGCAGCTAGGACTGCTGGTCTCAGTCAATCCACCACCAAGCTAGTGCGTGGTGCCATGGATTTAATATTCGGGTTCTTGCCTACCGAGTTGAAACAATGGGTGGATATTGCTGTCGCCAAAGACACGCTGTAAGTGTTTACCTTGTTGATGTACACGGATGCTCAGACCGAGGACAGGCAAGTGGTCGGCGTTATCGCCTGTCTGGAACGTTTCCTAACGGATGCTGATGAACGTGGTAACACGTTTTTCCTTCAAGTACTAGAGAAGCAGCATCTACGATTGAAAGGAGCATTCGATCGTCACGTTGTAAGCAATCTCGTTAGACGGACGGATTCCTCGCTCACCAGGACGATCAGAACCAGCAAATCAAAATGGTCGATGAGACGAAGTTGACTAGCAAGAAACGGAAAGGCGTGGCTCATTTCACCAAGTATTTCCCAATCTATGTGGGCCGTGTCGAGCAGCAACTCGTTGGCGCGGATGGACTGGAGATCCGGGGACATGTTGACTCGGCATATGAGAAGATCGTGCACAGCATGTTCGAGTGCTTGAAGCACATGGCAACATTGGATGGCGACGGCGAAGACAAGGGCCAGCTCAATTATCATGTGCTGATGGTTGGTGAGTACACGTGCAGGCACACAGTGATGAACATGACGGATTTGCGCGGCAGAAAACATGCACTACTTTGTTGCTGAAATCTCGCAGCTGGCAACTGGGTCCGTTGTCGGATTTCAGAAGCAAGCCGAGGTCATCTACAACGAGAACTTGGCTGCGTATGTCAAGATCGTACTCCGGAGGCCATTCGCCAAACTGATTGTACGTGGCCTTGGCATCGCAACAATACGCCAGCTCATCGATGTTTCACAGGAATTCTTTGAGGGGCTGGAGAGGCTCTTGAAGACCACGGCGCCGAGCGAAGTTCAGAAGAACTCTAATTATAGCAAGTCAACGCTAAAGAAAGTGCTGAAAGAGTTTGATGGCAAGGACGTACGCAAGCACATTGATGTGCTTTTCAAACGAGTGGAGAAGCACTTTACGGAAGCCGAAGAGAAGACGACACGAGAAGAGAGCAGCGGGATCGCGCCAGGTACGGTGATGGTGGGAGTATGGAAGACATGCGAAGAAGAGCTACAGCGCATGACGGAGGGCTTTACTGCGAGGATATTGCAGTGCTATGGGGATAGCGGTATATCCATGGAGTATACCTCGAGCGACGTGGAGAGTGCCTTCAAGAGGCACCGACTTGATTCATAACACTAATCTATCTGATATACGCGACTAAACAAATGACTCGATTAATTGGTAACGATAAACGAGTATATTGTGTGCCAAGCGGTAAAGCCGAGGGTATCTCAGTTGGTCGAGTACGGCTGAGGGACTTGCTGTTGCGACGTGCTGCTGACATGTGCACCGTTGGGATCTTTTGGGGCGAATGCAGCCATGACGGAGGGCCCGTAGGCAGTCCAAAGATCCTTGATACGGTCGGCGGGGCCGGCGGGCTTTTGCGGATCTCCAGCGGCGGAAGGCTGGACGGAGGTAGGGATCTTGTTCAAGGCATTCCAAACAAGGTCAAGGAATGCAGTGATGCGCGTGCGACCAAAGGTGATCACATTGGTTTGAGCAGAAGCCATGGCAACGTCCAAGTCGGCCTCGTTTGTGGAGAACCAGGGCTCCAGGAGGGTTTTGTAGACATAGACAGAACCCTGGAGGATGACGGTGAAGGCAGGAAGAGCGGTGTAGGAACGGGACGCACGTCGGTCTGGGGGAGCGAGACGTACAATAGGAATATGGTTCTCAGCTCCCAATAAAAGGGTAGCCTGGAGGGAGTTTCAGGAGGATGTCGTGTGTGGTGAGAAAGGAAGGACGGACCATGACAGGACAAGACCGAGGGTCTGCTCGAAAGCGAGGAAAGCGCCGATGACAGCCCAATATGTGGCCAGTGCCTGGAGGGTGTCAGCGGAAGCAGAATGGGCGAGGGCCTTGTAGGTGGCGTAGCACGGGAGGACGAAGGCGAACCAGGCGCTGTCAGGGATGAGAGAGGGAGACTGGAGAGGGCTGTGAGACGTACCAGAGGATGTGGGACAGCAGGGAGGTGAACATGGTATGAGGCAAGGCTATTAGCACGTGACTACTCACTTCTCGTCTTGTCCTCGCCACGTAACATGGACGAGACACGCTGGCAATCTCTGCTCTTTTATTGACTTGTGTTTGCTGTCTTTCTCTTTCTCGTCCTTCACGATGGATCCAAAGCTGCACGACGACAAGTCTCTCCAGAAACCCGACATCAAACCAAAGACTCTCAACCGCGTGCCCCGTATGTACACCACCATCTCCCCTCTCCCCACACACGCTCACCCCTTCCCCAGGCGCTTGCGTATTCTTATTCCCCTCCCACATATCCCTCCCATACTCACACATTCCCCATACAGAATGCCTGTCGAAAACAAAAAATGCGCTGCGAAGGCGCCGACAACCCTCCCTGTCGCCGCTGTCGTCACGCTGGCCTCGAGTGTCTCTTCGAGAAGCCCTCCAGGGAGGCTACCCTCACCGGCGAAGCCGGCTTGGAGTGCGTCCCTCCCTCCTCTGCTCTGTACCCACTCTCACCCCTCCCAGGCGCATCCGGAGTCTCGAGGGTCACGTCTCCGACATCAGAGTGACACAGACCGCAATTCAAAACACTCTCCTCGACATCGTCGCCCATTTGCGCGGAACCGCCCCGTTCACACATCGCTCTCCGTCCGCCTTCTCTCAGGGTCAATATACCCAGTCTCCCACTATCCCTGCCGGGGCGTCCCCACCTGTCTCCGCCGCACCAAATGGTTCACACGTCACCGACCATCGTGGTCCTTCAACACCAACCGCCTACCACCCTTCCATCCACACCCATCCGTCACGAGATATTCGACCTTCTGGATCTCAGCCCCACGTTCAGCCAACAGCCGCGGACTTTCACCCCTCACAACTGTCCTCTTCCTACACTGCGCCTTCCAGTCAACAGTTCTCCTTCGCTTCTTCCTCGGGGGCTGTCCTGCCTCCGTTTTCAAGCATCGGCGCAATTGGCGCCCAAGGCCCTTCTACTGTACGCTATCCTGATGATTCCCATCGCTCTCATGGCAGCAAGATCCCTCAGGTATCTGCGCCGGCGGGCGCAAAGCGCATACTCGCACCTTCGTCGGACATAACAGACGGCGACTCCTCCGAAGTCGAGGACGAGGACAATGGAGAGTTGCCCGCCTCTGGCTTGGTCGCACCTTGGGAGGTCTTGCGAGGTTTGGCCGATGTCGCGCTCGAGAGGGCCGCCAAGGTTAGTGCCATCCCCTCTTTCGAACAAACTCGTAATGTCTCGTCAAGGAGAGTGGTGAAGCCAGCAGCGAACCCCATAGTAGAACTAGAACACCTTCCCCTGAGCGTCAAAGTCGTCCTACCAAGAGGAGAAAGATTCGTCATAAGGTTCCGCGCGCGATGGCATTTCCCGACGGTAAGAGCCTAGGTTTGATGATCATAAAGCTCGACCTGAATTGGCACAGTGGTAACGCAGAATCTTGTGCCTGAACACGAAGCTCGGGAATTGTTTAGAATGTACTTTCTCGCACTGCTTAGTTTGGGTTGCAATTAACCTGTCCCCGTAGATTTTACACTGGTTGCTCGACATTCCTGCCCGTGTTTGATTCGCGGATCGACACGTTTGACGCCCTTCACCACCGTTCTCCGTTTACAGTCGATGCTATTTGCATGGTTGGCGCCCGCGTGCGGGACGGGGGAGGTTAGTTTCATTCTCGACGTGCCAAGTCTTTTCGCGATCTGTTCACAGGAACACCAAGTGAAACATACGACCGCTGCTTGGAGGCCGTCCAGAACATATCCCGCGCTACGCTGTTCTCCCCTGTGACCCGAGTGGAGGCAGTTCAAGCCATGAGTGAGCCTTACCGCATCGAA